>JAAGNO010012485.1:0-21201 GCA_033439905.1 Ceryle rudis | reverse complement strand
GATCCTGCTCTGGCAGGGGGGTTGGACTGGATGATCTTTTGAGGTCCCTTCCGGCCCCTGACATTCTGTGATTCTGTAATTCTGTGATGCCTTCCTACATGCTCTACTACCACAGGATGCAGCTTGTGACTGATGCAGGTAGGTGCCATGATATTAAGAGACAGAGATATTCTTTTGGTCATGGTGAGATCTGTGGTGTTCATTTTCTAAATGTGCTGCTTGCACAACAACATTTCTCCTCAAGCTTTCCCCCACTGTATCCAAGACTCCATCTTTTAAAACAGTTGTCTGTCAACCAAGGACAATGAGGAAAAGCAGACAGGAGGATTTAGATGTTATTATAGCCTTATGCAAAAGAAATCTTTTTCCCATAAGGTTCACCTGTTCTGAGCAAGATTCAGGTGGGATCCACAGTGGTCTCTGTAATTACAGGAGGAAGGATTACTGCTTTCTGCCCTGAGTTAAGCAACTAAGTCTGGGCTAGACACATGATCTTCCCTTCACTGGAGTTGAAGAGAGAAATTAAGTCTCCAGAGGAGATACAACATTTAAGACTTCCCTAATAAATCACTTTCTGGATGTGCTCATTTCTGTCTTCTGACCGTAAAAGGAGTCTTAAATGATGAGCTCACCCAAACTTAGACATTTATAAAGTCAATTAAATAAAAATGGCTTATATGTACCTGGGACCAGTGGAGGATTTGCTCCTGCATGTCATCGTCTACATGAATACATGAAGTTGTATAAACAAGAACAACATTTTTATGTTTATAAACCTTTTATTGCTGTACTATTTTTTCAGTATTCAAATGGTGACCTTCAAATGAAAGTCAACAGTGTTTTCAGGAATATTTAAGAAATTCTGCTTGTCAATCACGTCTATCCTTAAACCATGGTGACAATCAATTATGCATTGAGGTAATTCTAACTGAATCAGGTATGGTACAAACCCCCCTGCACATGGTGAGTAGGTTTCTCTTTGTCCTGGATAACTATATCTTCAAGTGCACATTCTGCTCCTTTATGTCTGACCTATTCTCGTCACTCTGAGGTTTGACTGCTGTTCTCTCTCTGGTTTTTCCTTTTCCTGTCTTGTTTTTTTTTCCTCTTTTCTTTCTTTGCCTCTTATTTGGGTATTTGTCAGTTCCTTAATTCTCCAAGCTGGGCATCATCTACAGAAGATGCTCAGAGTTCCTTGACCCATGTATAACATCTTTATCAGTGACCCAGAGGAGGTCATCAAGTCTGTAAATGACACCAGACTGGAGGGCACCAGTCAATACACTCAAGGAAAGAGCTGCCAGGCAGATAGAGGAAAGGGCTCACAGGAATCTTATGAAAGAAGGACTTGGTAGAGAGAAAGCTGTCCTGCAGCACAGGACAAAAGCCTCCTAAGCTGTATGACCAGGAAACACAACCAGTAAACTGAGAGAAGTAACCCTCTCCCTCTACTTGGCACTCATTAGACCACATCTAAATACAGCAACCAGTTTTGGGATCCCAGTATAAGAAAGTTATTGACAAACTGGGACAAGTTCAGCAGGGCCACCATGACAGTCAGGTGCTGATGCACTTACCTGTGAGGAGAGGCTGAGGGAGTGGGGCTTGTTCAGCTTGGAGGTGAGTTGGACGTGGGAGTACCCCATAGCAGCTCCCAGCACCTATAAGAAGCACTGAGAAGACAGAGGCAGGGTCTTCACAGTGATGTGTGTGCGCAGGATGAGAGACAACAGGCTTATGGTGAAACCAGATGGGTTCAGACTGGATATAAAGAGAAACTTTTTTCTCCAAAAGGACAGTCACAAAGTGAAAGAGCTTTCTTAGGAGACTGTACAGTTTCCATCCCTGGAATTTTTCAAGACATGACTGGATGAAGTCCCAAGCAACCTGCTCTGACACCATAACTAACTCTTCTTGGAGATGAAGGTTGGACTAAGAAACTTCTGAAAGTCCCTCCCAGACTTAATTATTCTGTGATGCTATGATTTAAGCTCAGTCCTTTCCCTATATCCTTGCTTTAGCTAAACTGTAGTCCCTATACTTTTCTGATCCTGACCTTGTTTTGCTGATTTGAGTTCCTGACTTGACCTTCGCTTTAACGTTGTGGGTTTGATGTGCAGTCATCAAACTTGTGGTGAAACCATTTATTACTGCCAACCCATCTCTGCATGACAATCCCAGCTGCTAGAAACCTCACTCTTTCTTAGTCTGCAAGCACTCACTGTCATCATAATAAGTTCTGAAATTTCAAATATCGCTTTAAGGTTCTAAAAATCTCAGTGAAGTTTCCTTTAAGGGCTCAGATATTGAAATCTGATTGGTCCATATCAACCTCTTTTAAGGCCTGGTTTTGCAGAGGAGGGAAGGATATGGTTTTCTTCCTGATGAAACAGTATTCCACACACTCCATTTTTTCACATCTTCATTTCACAACTTCTTCTTTCATCTTCCTGGGAATAGTATCTAGATCAGCCTGTCACCACTGTGGGCTGAAGCACAGTCAGGAGCTGGTGGCATAATGACTGCAGTAGAAACATGTATTTTTATTATTAACAGCCTGGAAAGGATAGAAAAATAGCAGCACCACTTCTGGATATAGTAAAGCCATCATTATTTCTTTATGTTCTTTGAGGAAAAATAATTAGTCTACCCGGGGGCACTGTTGAAGACATACAGGGAAAGAGGCATTCCTGAGGAATCACACAGTGGGAGGAGATAGTAAGAAGCTAGAAGGCATATAGGATTTGCAAGGAAGGTGTAGCTATAAGTGGTAGGCTAGTTGTGGTGAAGTAGTTTGTCTTTTGAGGTAAGAAGGAAAAAGGTCTGGTTCTTTTACACCTATGGCTTATATAAGTCATGAAGCACAACTACTAAATTTTAAATCCACTGCATACCTTGAAGACGTGTTACAGGATTATCCAGCTTCTCATGTTATTGCTGGAGACAGGAGGCACACAGTCTCGGTGTTCTTCTCACCTTAGCCAGTAAGTGTCTATGTAAATACTAAAATATTCTGATAGGAAATTTTCTTTGCTCTTCAAGGTCAATATCCTAGCAAGTGTGCTCATCCTTGAGTACGCTGTGACAAACAAGACCAACAACATCTACAGTCTGTTGATTTCCGTTACTTATGCATCTCTCTAGAATCAGGAGTTGCAAGTTGTGTGGTGGTGGTAAGAAATTTATGTGGGAGATGAAGGCTTCCTACGTGACAAAATATTTTGGTATGGCTGTGCTGGATTTGTTCCATGTGGTATTTGGGATGCTGCTATAAAACTGTCTGGTGAAAGTTAACAGTGAATTTTGTAATTAGATAAGCTGTCCCAAACTCTCCTGCATGCAATGCTTAGTGACTGTCTGACCAGCTGCAACTAGTCTTCTGATTAACCCTCTAGTTCTCAAAGCATCATGGAGAAGGTGTCCCCATATGTTGTTCTTCAAGCTCCAGACAGCACAGACTTGTCACAAACTGCATTGTCACAAGCATGTCTTGTTCCCTACTTGCTACCTTCTACTGTCTGCTTGTCCTTGTTAAACAGATCTATCCATTGAAATTCCCTGCAGAACCATACCCTCTGTGGGCTTGGAAGGAAAGTGGGCTACTGTTGTCATTTCTGACATCCCAAGGGTTTGGAGACATTCATTAGGAATTTCTCCTCCTCACATTGACGTTGCGTAGGAGATAGCTGCTTTATTTTAGTGGTGACTTTGAACTGGGTTGCATTCTGTTCTCAAATGTACTGTGGAACAAGGGGTGGGTGCTGTCACAGCTGAAATTTCATGCTAAATTCATCAGGATCAGCTAAACAGACAAAGCTCACAGATAGGAAGATGATAAAATGATAGACATGTTCGTCTGGAAAGGTCCTAAAAAGATTGCTTACTGCCACTCTGTGCAGTAAGGCAGGGTCAGGTGTATCTAACCCTTTGGTGACAGAGTGTTGTCTACTCAGCTGTTACAAGCACTCAATTGCTCAGCCATTATAAACCCTAGGTTTCACAACCACCCCATGCAACCACTCTTGCAATGCCTTCTTAAACACGAAATTAAATAATCTTTGCTACAAATTAAAAATCTGTAGTTTTATTCCTTCTTTGGTGAACAGGAAGAACAGTTGATTGCTTTAACGCGAAGCAGAAAGACTGGGCCATTGAAACAGGACAGTCTGTCTCCAGATATTTTAATTGTATAGGCTTTACTGGTACCTTTCTCACTTTCTTTGCCCGAAAGGCAACACTATATAGATCCCAGAATGCTGCTGCCCATCTATGATGGCTAACAAAAAGCATCAGTAGAGAGGGACTTTCCCCAGGATTACAGTGAGCTCAAACCACTCTTTTTTTGAGGGCTAGAAAAGGCAAAATTGTAAAATCAAATGTCTGTTATTGCAGACAATGTCCAGAGCATGGTAGTGGGGAAGACTGGATATTGCAGAGAGGAGCTGTTTATGGCTGTTGTATTCACACAGATGTCTATATCTAGTCCAGTGTCATCATGTAAACTGACTGGTGGGATGGAGAAAGGCAGCTCTGAGCCTTTGTGTGAAGGTGGTAATGCAGACACCTCTCCCAGCTGCTCCCCGTCTGCTTCACTTGCACCAAATGCCCTTCCATTTGCTCAGAGGCAAACAGGCAGGAGGAAGCCAAATGCTGCATAAGCTTCATGAGGCTGCTAATTATGATGGCTGCCTGGAGTTGATGTGGTAAATAGAAATACCACAGCTGAGTCCAAATGGACATGCTGGTGTTTGTTTTTACCTTGCTGAAGCAAACTGAACACGAGGGCTTGATAATATCTGAACCAAGCCCTCAGAGCATACCCTGACATACCCTAAATGATGAGAGGCATGTCAGATGGACCATTTGGATAGAGAAAGTGACCCAAACTCAATCACAGATCACATTTAGGAGAGTTTGGATCTACAGATAGACAAATAACACAGCTGAAATATTTTCTGTGTATCACATAGCTGTCAGTGACCTTGTATTTCCAATCTATCCTAAAAGATACTTATCCTAGAAAAGTGGTAAGTACATTTGTGTAAATACAGAAAGTAATCCTGTTTATATTTAACACACACATTAAAGAACAATAAGATTGCAAGGATAGTATTTAGGAATAACTGGTGTCATTATTAAGCTTATTCATGTAATATTACTTCTGCCCCTTTGCATACATTTAATATTTATAGCTATATTTACCCCTAGTTATAGTCCTTACTCATATCTGAGAAGAGTCTAGCATTTTCTGTTGCAATGGAAGACTCTATCCTAAAAGTCCTAGAAGGTCACAGGAGGAATTTTAGAGCTGTCATTTTGTAAATTTACACAGTCATTTCTTCTTATACAAGCTTATTTTCTGCTCATTTGTTTGTGTCGGTGAGATATATATGCAGTTTATTCTGTATATGTTCATGTCCACATCCTCTTATTTTTTATTTCTTTCCAATATAAGAAACACAATAAGAACTATATTTCATTTTTAGTATATCCATGCTACACTGCAGGAAAATCAATTAGCTTTAGCCATCTCAGTTCCTTTTCTGTAAAACTGGGATTTACAATTCAGATCTTTGCAGTCCTTCTATGGAAAAACTGTGCTATCATCTGGATGTTGTTATTGCTACATACTCATCATTATCTATTGAAGGGGTTAACAGATTTTTTTCCCGGACATTTTTGAGCTAGGACCCTGGAAGCCATCTTAGCTACAGAGGTTTATTGCCTCATGTGCAGCATTATGTCTGTGTGCCTGTACTGCATGCAGGGCCCATGTGGGCTCTGATATTTCACCTCCACTGGTAAGGTCTTGTGGGAAACAGAAGCACTGGAGACACTTAAGGAGGGCACTGGCATCTTATGTGCAACATGGCACTACAAGGTTCAGTATCATCTTCAGGATGGCTGTTAGCTGAGATGGGGTCTTTAGGCATGAGTATATAGCTCTAACCCCTCTGGTGATGCAGTACCCAGCTAATATTGCCCAGGGGTGTCTGGACTGTGGCAGGTGTATATCACTGTTCTAGAATGGCAAACAACAAAGATGTAGCATGCATTTTGCACTGCTCTCTTAATGAAATGGAGCTGTCTGCATGCTGGGCTGTGTCATTTGAGCTTGCTTGTTTGTCGGTCAGTGAATGGAAACCATTTAATGTAGGTCACAATATGCTACAATGCAAATAAAGCAAAATCTGGAGTGACTGCACTCTAACATATGCATTCTTACACGCTGTCTTAAGTCATGGCTTGGAGACAGTTTATTTGCAAAAATAATTTCCACTCTGAGTATTTGCAAGGGAAACAGCTTTTGTGCTAGTTCAGTGCTGCAGGATGTACCAAAATGACAGCTTCTTTTCCCTTTCTGACTTAGTAGCCTTCGTTTTTATTTGGAGCCCTACTGTGAAGTACCTCCTACCTTTTGTTAAAAAAAAAAAATACCCCCGCCAGCATCCCTTCTCACTATGAAAGAAAACCCTTTAGTGAGTGCCTCACTGAAGTCTGTGTGGTTTCTTTCCTCTTTATTTTATTTTTTGTGTGTGTGTGTGTGCTCAACGACGAACATTTTGAAAAGAAACATGGAATTTGAATGCATGAGCAAATCTATGTGGGCACCTGCTTCTTGAAACAGAGGAAGGCAGAGAAGAGGATAAATGGCAGAGGCACTACGTAATTGCTGGAAAGGAGCTCTTTTCACATCCATGTTTTTTCAGAGCAATCTTTTATTTCCTAGTGATAACACAGTGTTGGGTTTTTGTTTGACACCTCTGTTTTTCGAAGTTAGTTAACCTTGTGGCACTCTTGTGAGATAAGTAACGGGATATCGTCCAGTTTGGCCCTGTACATCTGCATACAAAGTTAGGTTTTGTGCCAGAAAAAGGGTTGTAAAGAAGTGCATGGGGTCCACCCAGAATACTGATGGTGTAAATTGCATGAGGTTACACCATTTCCTGAGCAGAAATACTTTCCATTCTGTGGAACTGTCACCTGGTGAGGTATCTTATGTCATTTCTACCTTTCTTGGTTTCTGTATTTTTTTCCCTGTGTTCGTGTGGCAATGAAAGGTGAGGAACATCAGGAAGCTGCAGAAGAACCTAAATCCACCTGTAAGGTGATTCTAGCCCCTAGCAGATGTCCTGGGAGACAAATGGCTGTTGGGTCTGTGATGGTAGAGAGCTGACCATGCTTGTTCTCCAGGGATGGCAGGTTTAGCTCTGGCACGTTCCCCCGAAAGAAGAATTTAAAGGAAACATCATGTCTGTCCTCTCCCTTCTGTTCCATGTTACTAGTTTTCCTGTGGGACTGGTTAAGCTTATCCATGACTATAGGCTACCACGGCAGTAGTGGAACATGGTGACTACTTCATAATGTCCATTACAACCTGGTCTAGGCTTTATCTTGGCATTGAGGTAGAGCAAATACAATCCTAACTGTACTGCTGACTTGATATTCAGTTCTAGCTCCACACTGTCATGGCAGCAGTGCTCCACTCCCTAACAAATGAGTGATACTCCTACTTTCCTATGCATGTATTTAGATTTCTGTGACAAGCAGGCACATCTAAATTCAAAATAAAATATTATCACTAGTAATAAAGGACTGTACCCAGCTGAAACTGTAAAGAGAATTTAAACAGTGTTGCACTTAACTCATTTATAAATTGAGCAGGACACTGCTGGTAGCAAATTTTATGTAAAGTGTTGTAGAGTTTTTAAATGACCATAAGTAGTCAGGGCATTTGCTCTGAGCGTATTGTGCAAGATGGAATAAATGGCGGAATGATTTGGGCTTTTAAAACTAGGCTGAATAAAATGCTACAAGATCTCCTGCATGGGTGGGCTCAGTCTGACAGGCAGATGCATTCAGGAACATAACATGTCTTGTATGGTTCTGATTTATATGACTCTGTGAAGGTGCCTAAGGGCTGGTTTACACACAAGCTTGCACTGTTTTAATTAAACCTGTTTTCAGTCTAGGATTTTCAGTTCAGAATAAAAGTTACTGTCATCAAGACAGCTAAAAAATGTCAAGCTCTGCTTTATACATCCCACTGTAGGTGCCTGAGTGAAGAGGCACAGCTGCGCAGGTATTGTACATATGGAAAATAGAGAGGCAGGCACTTCCAGAGCAAATGGTCTGAATTCCCTTGGGAAGGGGTTTAATTCTCTCCACTGACTCCAGGGCATGAGGAGATGAAGTCCATAGCTTAGACAACTGGAATGAGAAACCCAGAGCAGATGATGTAGTATCTTCTCTCATTTGTGCATTTTTTTTTTCCTGTTTTTGATTGTCCTTTCAATGTTTATACCCAAATTGTCATTGTTAGGTGGAAATCAGAACCACAAAGGCAAATTTCTAGAAAAGACACAAGGAATAACCTGGATAAGAAATGGCGAACAATAATGGCTTACTAGAATACCTGTAGAGAAATTAAAGAAAAAAACTGGGGAGAAAAGGAGAAGAAAAGAACAATCAAAAGATGAAGATTATGGCTTCAGGAAGATATGGCTGGAGGTCTTGTGAATGGAATATGGAAGGGTTTTTGACCGCCTTTGTTGGCTGGACCTTGAATTCACAGGAAAGTCAAGGGGAGTGAGACAGACAACTTAATGGTTTTTTGGCAAGCAGTTTTATCTCAGAAAATCTTGCCTTAGATATGCAAGTGAGAAAATATATTCTGTTCATGTACACAATATATTAATGTATATATGGGCATGAACCACATGTATATATGCATACACATATACACTTAGATATGTATGTATACTCATGCACACAAATATAAAATATATATTCAATAGATTTATGTGCATAGTAATTGGGTACACATATGCATATATATCCATATACATATATCTCGGACTCATTAGACTTGGGTTCAAACTTCTGTTTCAGAGATTCACATCTATGTTGCCTCACAGAAAAAACCAGCCAGCACTCCTGGACATCTCTATCTGCTCCTGAACTGAGGCCACAGTAGCATCCACATACAGGAGTGCTTGCAGTAAAAGCCAATGTCAATGTCCTGCACTCATATTGCTCAGGACAAAGCCCCTCTGTGCTCGTCTTTAGGATCTTCTGCACTCATTGTAGCCCTAGTATTTGAAGTATCTAAAATAAAGAGCCGAAATAGCTGGAGCTATCTAAAACAGCGCTGGAGGACTTAACTTGATGCAGTCTCACCCATGCCACTGCTGATGTCTTAACCGGGAGGGATAAGAGCAGGAGGAAAGAAGAAACAAGTTTAGCAGAAAATAAGTAGTTTCAATCCACAGGAGGATCCCAGGAAAATCTACAGGTAGACAATCACAGCACTGGAGAGAAATAAGGAGGTAAATACTTTGGCATTTATAGCATTTGTATCTAAAAGCTATGGGACTAGATGAAGTGTGAGTTTGCAGCTCAATGGGTAGGGCTCTTGATTTTGAGATTCAGTTACAGATCACTTACAGTTCTTCTTCCTCATGAATCATGTTTATCATCACCCCTGGACAAAAAAACCAACCAACCAACCAAACAAACAAAAAAACAAAAAAAGGATAAGATATTCATAGGGGCAATCAACAGTACCCAAAAAACTGGCCCATCTATTTTATAGAATGAGATACCACAGTCTGGGGAAGGACTGACTGGGAAAAGGGGTATAGAAAAAATGAACAGTGTTGAAATAGTCAATAACTGCTTAGTGTAACAACTAGTGAAATTGTCAGGGAAATTTATTAAAAATATATTAGTATTTTCACATTATTAAATTATGGAACTCATTGTCATGGGGTACTGGAAGAGCCCAGACTTAAATACGACTGGGGCAGACAGATCTGTGGGAGAAATATCTCTTGCAGCCTAGTCAAACTGTAATATAATGTCTATTAAACACAAGGATCTGATATAACCTGTGGCTGAGGAAGACCCAAACCTGCTGACACAGAGAAGCAGGGAAGGTTTGCTGTTGATGTGCTTTCTCTTTCTTTCCTAATGTATTCTTCAAAGTTGCTGCTATTGGTTGTTGTCAAAAACAAGAACTAGGTTAAACATGCCTTTGGTCTAACTCCGTGGTGAACTTCTTATGCTCTTGTAAAAGAAATTACAGATAATCCTGAGAACTGTTACTTTTAATGCTGGAAAGGCAAGAGTTCACATATTTTTCCTGTTGCCTGGATAGCGCAGTGAACTGCCACGCATGAAGTGTGCCAATAATCCCATTTAACTCTCCTTATTCCACAGAGGATTCAAATTCAAGACAACAGCTCCAGGCACTTAAAATACCATGTAGAAGCCCAAATAAAGGACAGTGATCAGAGAAAAACCCTTCTAAGCTGCTTGGGCTTGATTGAAAATTTCCTGCTTATGTCCCAGAATGTCACTGATATTTTGGAGCAAACTCCCTTGATGCCTACCTCTTATGATGAAGTCCAGCAGTTGTAATTGCTGGTTTACAACTGGTGGGCCACAGGCAGTTTAAGTCAGTCTGAGTGCCACAAGAGGAAGTCTGCTCCTACTTGTTCCCCCTCCGATCACGGGCACATGGATGCATGACTTCCTCATGCCAGCACAGGCATTTCTGTGGCTGTAGAGTCAGCTCAATCAGCAAGACGATACCATATGGCTACCTGAGTGCTAATGAACAGAAATGTGGGGCATAGGCTAAAATTACTATCTGTGGGAGCAATGACATTTTATATTGACTTAGAGCACTTACGAAAGCATCCACACTGTCTCTCATAAGATCTAATTACTAAGCTTGCTTAGTCCAAGATGAAGTTGTTTGGATGACACTGATTTCAGTTAAGAACTTGTGGAGTTAATGATTGTTTATACGGTACATAGGTGTGGAGCATTTTGTCAGGAAATGAAAGACCAAGGATAAAAATTAATGTTCACATTGCTCAGATTAAGACAGGGGATTGTACAGTTGAGAAGGATATCCTTACTGTAAATCAGATATACTCTTAAGAAGATCCCCTACGTATTTCCTGTTTAAAGCAGGGTTGAAAAATTTACAGGGTCAGGAGAGGTGAGACAGAGGTCAGACATTAGGTGCCTCAACAGGGGATGGAAAAGCCTCTTTCTTTTCCCTGGATGATTTTTTCCCTCCAGTGCTGATGTAGGGTAGTATGTGCAGACAATATCCTGTAACCATAGCTGGATATAAAACTGTCCCTGTTTCCAGGTACAGGTATGCAATCAGGGTCATTTGCTGTTCTTCCTTTGGGCACCATGAAATCTGCATGCCTGGCTACACAAAAATTCAGCTTGAACAGATATAGATGCATCTTTCTACCCAGGGGAGCCTTACAGATGGCAGTTCAGAGAATCTCCAGTACTTCTGGAAGGTATAAATTCAAACCCTGTTAGACACTGAGCTCAGCTTTACCATTTCTTGGATAAGATGTTGTGCAAAAGAGAGATGTTGCTGCAGCCTTCTCCTCGAGGGAAATCCAAAAGCTTAAGCCAGGATCAGGTTTCGGGCTCTGAATTGCACACTGACAGCCATGTGTGAGATAAGTGTTCTAGTCTAAGACAGGAGCAATGTTTCAAATGCATCCTTCCCTTTGGCTTGGTCTGTCAGGGCAGACTGCAGTGTAGGAACCAAATAATCTGTTGTTTTACTCGAAGGGAACCTAACCACCTGATGCATCCCACTGGAGCGAGGCACCCAAGCATGCTACTACTGAGCCTTGTGCTGTGGAACTGCCTGAGCCAAACGCACACAAGTGCAGTCTGCCAACATGGACCAGTTGCTCATACAGAAAGAGCGGAAGAATTTTAATTAACCAAACCCCAGCTACTTTAACACCCAAATCCAGATTTTAATTGGGTTTTGAGTGTCCCCCCTTGAGCGCTGAAGGCTACAGCCTGCTCAGAAAAGCCCTGTGACGGTCACTCACATAGAAAGACCCTGGCTGTATTAGTACACGCAGCAAGCATTCCCAGTAATTGAATGGGTCTTCAAGTAAGCTTCTGAAAACATTTAATTGCATGTAAGGCTAACTATTTACCCAGAAAACGAATGTAAAGGCAAAGAAATTTAAAAAGAGATATGCATTTTTATGTTAGGAATAGAGCCAAGTTCAGCAGTGTAGTGAAGATATTCCTGTAACTCACTTAATAGGAATTAAAAAAAAAAAGAGGTCTATATTGTGAATATTTATATTTTTTAAAATAATGGTAATTAAAACAGTAAGAAAAGAGGTGGTGGGAGGACCTCGTATACCTCCTTCTATTCCTTGGATAAAAAACACAAGCTTCAAATACTGTCACCAAAGATAAAAGGCTTGTTGTGTTGGCAACTTTACAGTTGCTTTTCAAGCCTGTCAGATAGTCATGCTGTGGCATAAGCCATTGTTCTTCTGGAGGCCTCCTTCTTTGACTTGATGGGAAAGAATCTGTCATCTTTTAAATGATATTCCCTTCCCAAATTAAAAGGAGGTCAAGAATTGGCAGATCCATCTTTAGGTGAGAGAAACCATCTATTATTTATATAACTCTTTTAACCCTGCTGCTGTTACACCTGACTGATGAAAAACTCAACAAGCTGCCACCCACTATAAAAAAATAAATAACATTAAAAACACTGCTTTGTATTGAATTAAAATATTGGAAATGCAAAGCTCTACCTTGATGTTGGGATCAAGGGAGATGCATTTGTGTTGCTGCACTCATGAGACAGAACCCATTCTTTTCAAAGTAATTGGCTGCCTGCTGTCACAAGTCCTGAGGAAAGTTTGGCATGTTTGTGCAGAGCTGCATTGTCTTCCTGTATTTATTTAGAATAGGATACTGCCTATAGTTGGACCTCTTCAATCAGAAGTAAATGTTTACCCACAATCCAGCTACAGAGTTTTGAGTATATGCACGTGTACTTGCTTATACCCTGAAATGTTTGGGGTTTTTTTTGGTTTTGTGCCTTTAAGCAATTTTCATTGGGAAGATGACTAAAAAACTCATCTGTGAACTCGGAGCAAGCTGAATTTTAAAGATTTCCACTTCAAAATTCACAACAGAGACTTCTGAAATTGTTGTTCAGAAGAGTTTTGGAGAAAAGATGTAGAGATGTGGCCTCAAAGCAGTTCAAATGCCTTGTCTCTGTCTAGAAGCTCAGAAATAAATCTCACACACCATCTGGCAGGGAAAAGCAGCAGACTTAGATTGTGGAGAGGAAACGAGCCATTGACCAAATGTTTCCCACTTAAGTATCATTCAGTGGATATTTGCCCCCTTCGAACCCTGAGAGCTCAGATTGCCCAGTGAACCCCTTTGCCACAGTACAAAATGTGTGTATCCAAGACGAAAGCTTTCAAGCAAAGCTGTTGATAGCTGATAGTTTAAAAAAAAAACACAACAAAACAAATCACAGCAAAACACTTGGCTAGTTCCAGTAAAACTTCATATGATGAACAGTACAAACTAGAGATGAAGTTTTGCATGAAATCACGAAGCAATTATAATCAAAAGGAGCTTGAAGAGATATGATCTGAAATCCTGGCATTCCCCTGGGATAAAATAGTCCTGCAGGGCTCTTCCCGACTCATGAGTCTGCACTGAATTGAAGGGGGAAAATAGGACATATCAGCTGATAAAACAGATAAAGAAGTAATAAATTCTTAGTATTATGGACCAACCCACTTCCTGCTGTAAATGTGTTTCTCATATTGAAGGGGCATTTTTTTCCCTCATCTCCACCCTGAATCATTGGATTTTTGAAATATAGCCTCAAAGTAAAATGAAAACCAAAGGCTATGTCTGATATTATTAGCATCCTACCAGCATCCATATTTATTTTTCATGGTGAGACAAGAAGAATATCAGTATTACTCCTTTTTGTACATATATGGTTCAGGGTTTTTTTTCTTATATGGAAAGAGATTCTGAATTTTGTGCACTAGAAACTCAGGAAAAATATATTTGTCCAACTTCTGCAAATGACAAAATTTCCCTCATCAACTAGGTACTCTGTATCTTTCCCTAATTTCAGATTTCTAAAAATATATGGTCTAACTCTGGGCTAGTCATCTACATACTTCCTCTATTTAATGGAGAGAAATAGGCATCTCCAAAATATGACACATCCAGACCAGGCTAACTAACAAGGCTGTGTGAGTCATCCCTTTGCCATGTCCATGATGGTACAGATACTTTCTAGGAATCAGATGGAGACCACTAGGCACTGAAGACTGCACAGCAGGCATAATAATTTCGGTTCCAAATTCAGGTCACTACTATCAACCTGGTCTAGATGCAATTAGTGACCTGCTATAGAGGTGAAAGCCTGAATAGCCCATTGGTAATTCCCTGAGTTATTTGGTCTCCCAAAGCAATTTTGTTTAGCTTGAAGCCTGTTCTTCCAAACTACTGATTTATATTTTAGCTCCGTGCAAGCAGGATTTTAATCATTAAATGTAATAACAGCATTTGTTCTTATAGGGTAAAATCAGCTCAATCCATATCCAGTAAAGAAGCCTGAGTAATTGAAATGGAAGCACACTACTCCATCCCTTCAGGCATGTAACAATAATGGCTAATAGTAAAATATGATATATCTCATCCCCTTAGAGACACTTGAGTAATTTGTAGGCCGACAAAAAGATCATCCATAGCAGCTGTTCAAAGTGGTTAGGATATTTTCTGTCTAGTTGTGTCTCTTGATTTATACTTTGGACAGTATTACTAATCTCTGTGCTGGGGGTAGTTTTGCACAGGATGTCTGCAAGGAGAAAATACACATACAAGCTCACATCCTCTCACTTGTGCCCACACTCACATATTTTTTTCTCTTATAAAGACTGTACTGTAAAATCTTTTTTTTTTTTTTTTTTTTTTTTTTTTGGTAATAATTTAAACTTTACAGAACAGAACATGTCAGATCAAGGATGTTTATTTAAATGCCTGAATTTCAAAATGTCCCCTGATTTTTCCCCTTTTGCAATGGTAAATATATAAAAGCACACATACTTGTGCTCGAAAAGAAAAAAACCCACAAACCTGATAACTACTGCTGTCAGAATCTAACTGCTGCTTCTGTGGTGAAAAGAATGCAGACAATGTATTAAGAGAAATTAAGAACTAGCTACCTAGGTGGTAACAGCCCCTTCCAAATAAGAATAGGCTTTGTTGGACACAGCTGACAGGTGAGCCACAGTTTGCCTGATTCAGACACTGATTCACACAGAATTTTTAGGTGATTACTTAAGTTGTGCTGCAGTATGTTTCTAAAGAGTGCCGTATACTCCAAGGGCAGAGATAGATGACCCTGAAGGATTCAGGGGCAGAATAATTCCAGGAAATTGAGTTGTCTGTTCCTTGGAAAGCAGGCTTCTTCTTCATAAGGTTTGCACTGGCACCTACCTCTCTCCAGAGACCATTGAAAATTCCCAAAGAAAAACTTCCACCTGGCAATATAAGTGTGGATATAAGTGAGGCATCCATGTTAGCTGGATTAGATCACTCTCTTATGAAATCAAAATACTCAGGTGAATTCTTGGCTTGCTGTAGATCCTTGGCTATTCTGTGGATCCATACAAGGATAAGTATTTACTTTTGCTCAGATTCTAATTCAGGGATGTGCATCTTGTATCATCTGGTTCATTGTTACCCAGAGTCTTATCTAATAGCTTAATTAGTTTTTTAAGAGACTCCATAAACAGCTTGTTTCCACAATAACTTGTTATGTCAGTATGGGAAGGGAAGTGTGCTGAGGCTGCATGTGGATAAAGGAAAAAAAAATTACTCTGATAATGTAGGCATATAGTCAAGAAAAAGATAAAATGGAATAAAGAGTGATTAATTTGAGGAAAAATTTAAAAAAATGTAGTAAATGAATTTAGATGTCTAATTTGGGTATAAGTGAATGCAAAGAAATGAATAATTTTGAAAATACTTGAAAATACAAAGACGGAATGATTTTTCAGGTTGCATGTAAATAACCAAGACTATGTCATGAAGATAGTAATCTCTCCAGGTGAGTTTCATGTTGCCTCATTCTAGGGACTGAGTACAGCTCCAGATTAAGGCACTTAAATTTAGGTTTGTGAGTATGCCTTCCACATGCAGGTGAGGTTGCCCAAGATTCTTTACAGGCAGTGAGGATCTCTTCTAACCAGTTATCCCCATGCAGGTGTCTGCTAGCACTTGGGAAGGCCTCAGGTATGGTGCTTGGGCTCCAGCTCCTCTCCAACAGGCAATGGGTTCTCCACAGGTTCTGTGTCTCATTTACTATTCCCATTTGAGAATCTTGGGTATTTTAGGGCATTTCAAATTGTGGTGGATGATAGCTTAATATAGGATACTGAATGCTATGTATTTAATACTGGTGGAACCAAGTGTACTGAAGCAATAGGCAGTCTGCATGAAGGAGTTCATCTACCACCCTGTGACTGTGAGAGAAAGATGGAGTTGTATAAGGAGCAAGGAAATATTTAAGAAAGAGAAAATTCAGAGAAAACTTTCTGAAGAGGGCATGCTATTAGGATTATGGAACAGTCTTGCTAGGAAAATTGCATCAGCACCTGGCACTTTAGAATTTTGATAGCATAAAGCAATAACAAAAATGATTTTCAACTCATTTACATTGTAGATAGTCACTTTACATAAAGCTTTTCTGCTCCCCCTCCTGATAACTGTATTTGACCAAATTATTCATTGCAAATGAAATATGAGATGAATTCAACTATTTTTCCCTGTGTATAAATCATTTTCAAGCTCATCTTAATTTGTATGGAAGTATTCATTGTGCGTAAGTATTTGCCAACTAGTTTATGAGGACAAATTACAGATGACAACTTGTTCGTGAATGCTTATTTCAACTCTTTATTACTCCTGAGTTGTGATTAGTCATCCATATCACATGGTATTGAACTGACTGTTACTTTTTAATCAAGAAAACAATGATTAATGATGGCAATTAACTGATAATGAGAAACAAGAATAATGTGAAGTTCAGGACTCACAAACATTTTTCAATAAACCAGCAAGCATTTGAAGATATACAGGCAACCAATACTAGTTTCCTATGAGCATGACTAGCTTAATATGTTCATTGATGAAACAGGCATCTCCTCCAGGTATTATTCCTAAAAGATCATACTGCTATTGCTACATCCAGAAGTAATTTCAGGATAGCATTGCAGTAGTTTGTTGTTCCATGTTGTATTTGCTCACTTTCTAGGTGAAGGAGTTCATTAACATTGTATTTCCCCCTGCAGTACTCTTTGATGTAGTCTTTTGGGGTCTTTCTGAAGTCTGGTCCTGCACAGTATGTGTTAATCCCCAGTTTTGATCCTGGCTGAAGCTATACCAAAAAAGAAAAAAACTATCAACAAAAAAAGACAAGAAGCAGCTGTGCACATTGAACACAAATAGTTGTTATTTTGAATTTGCTTGGTTGAAATAGCCACTGGGAACCCTGGAAGAACCTTGTTCTGGGCTATCGGGAGCAGAAGGTGTCACTGCTCAAAGAGTGACTGATGTTTCATGGTTGTGACAGAAGCAGCTCCAAGCACTGTCATTTGAGTACCACTGCACTAGCAAATGTGTGGTAGAAATAAAATTGCCTTGGCAGCAAAATGGATGAGAGTACCTTGTGTATCTTTTAACAGCTCTTCTTTCTCTGATTTCAAAAAGAAGCAATACATAAGCCACTTAAATCTGTGAGAATTCTGCTAATAATGTCTCTCTTAATGAAGACAGCTTTGCACTTTTTTTCAAATTAGTTGGGGGGGAAGGTGGAGCAGAATATCCATTTACAATCTCTACAGTCCCTCTAATTACAAACACACAATGTCCTTTGATCAGCTAAACTGTGAGAAAAACCCAACCTGATTACATTTCCTAGATGACAAAAATCTAGAAGAATATGGAGCCGAGAGGCAGTGGAGCAACTGACACTGGGGAAGCAGGATGAAGTCCTTGTCTCCCACTCTCTTACTGCTCAGTATAATGGGACCAAAACCCTGTGAGAATTGACGGATGAGCTGATTAGAACATGACTCCATTGCAGTTGGTGGAGTTAAGATGATCACACCAACTGAAGTTTGGTTTAGAAAACTGCAAAGGCAAACTTTCGACTGTGGTCTGGCAGCTTTGAAGAGTGATGGGCAAATTAGGTAACTTCATGAGCTGCAGAGCAAATGAAGCCTGTTTTTCCTAAGCATTTGTTCCATGAAGCTGGTTTCTCTGGGGTCTAATAAGGAATAAGCACCAACTGAACTGCAGAAGGCTCTCTCCCAGGTTGACTCTCTGGTATGTAGTAATGCAGGTGCCCATACTTCAACCTTTGCCCAGCTTTAAAGTTGTCCTTCCAGTCCTGATTTATAGTAAGAATATAATGTTTTGGGACTTCTACTTGACTCTCGGATGTAGTTGTAACTGATGAATGGATTTGGAAGGTATTGGTAAGGGGCAAAAGAGCACACCCACCCACCACAAGTATAGACAAAATAAATGTAGAAAGACCAAAATCATGATCGGTTTACATGCATTTTCACAAATTATTATGTAACATAATAATTATAATAAGATTTTGTTTAATTAAGTAAAAAAAAAAGACATACATACACTTCCTGTAGATATATCATCATAATTTCAGTTTGGCTGTGCAACTGCTGTCACCCCAGGCAAAGAGAACAGCCTTAAGCATAAAAAAGCCTGCCACCCCCTCATCCCCCAATAGGTACAATAGATGAAATGCTGCAAACACAAAAATTGAAGCCCAGCTGCAGAGTAGGTATTTCTGAAGCATCTCTCTTTAAGAGAAGTGAAGGCATCAAGTACAATGGACCATGAATCATGAATCAGATGAACAGGTGTTCACAGCCACCTCTAAGCTATTCAAAGGGCATACACCTGGCTGTCCTGTGTCCACTTGATCAAACCAGTTCAGTACTGTGATGGTGAGAATGGCTAATTGCAGGAACCTAGGGAAAATTGTAAGACTGGGATAAGTATGTAACTACTGTTCCTGAACGAATTCACTCAGGCTCCACCAAGTCAAACTGTCAGGACTTCCTCCACTGAAGATGGGAGTGCTGTGTTTCACAGCTTTTGGTAGTTTTTCCTTTCATGGGTTTTGTCTGTCATTTTTTTAGGATTACTAAACATTCAGCATCTGTACTATGGTGACAGAGGGTTCCTCAGTTTACCTACATATGGTGTAAAGAAGTACTTGTCAGTGCATCACCAGAACTTCTTCCCTGGCCCTGGCTTGCTATCTTGACTTCCCTCAGACCTGCTTCATTACTGCAAGCCTGTCTGGTAGTAGCTGGCTTCTCAGATGACCATTGGTTTCCCAGACCTGCCCTGCTTCGGTATCAAGGGACTCTGTCCCTGTCAGTGAGGACACTGCTCCTGCCTGCCTTGCTGCCACCTATCACTTTTAGCTCCCCTCCCATTGCAAACCAGCCCTGGCTGCACCCTGGCAGTGTCCCCCTTGGTCTGTTTTGGACCTCTTCCGTGCCAGTTCCTCTGGATGCTCTTCAGTTGTTGTCTTGGAAAGGAGAATTCAATTCCTCTTCATCTGCACAGGACTTTGTAGACATAATTTCTCTTTGAACCTTATTTTCCCCATATATGTATTTGGAATAAAGTCCTTGCTTTCCTCTGTGAAATCATTTATGATCTAAAGATCAAAAGTGTTATGTAGGAACTGTCTAGGCCTAGACCTCAAGGCATCTTCGACTGAAACCAGTAGGATTAGACACCTGTGTGGAACTGACTCCTACTATGGCTATGTTATTGTGATGGGGGGTTAATTTTCCCTAGCTTCAGTAGTCTAAATAATAAGCATTTAATATAAATTAGTCAACTGAGATACATGAGTAGTTTCAGACCACCTTATAATCCCCATGGTATCCACAAAGTGAACCTAAATTAATTACTTAGGTGGCCAGACCTAACTGGTTGTTTTATGCTAGGTGTCAGAAAGTTAATGGCTAATTTACTTGTGTCCAGACTGATGAACCCAGTATTAGCCTTTGCTAATAAGCAAAGTATTTGGGTTATAAATCATTAGAATAGCAAATATTGTTCTGCTGCAGCCTTATAATGCTGCCAGTTTAGTATGGGTCTGAGAAGGTGCTTTGGGTAAAAAAGGCTTAAATATTAGACATAAGATGAAGGTGATGTAATTCAAGAAATTATCTTCTGCATCCAGTCCAGATATCAATTAATTCTGATTCTTCCTAAATTTCCACCATGTTAAAGAAAAGATGGCTTTGAATTGATAAAGATGATTCATTCCTACTCTACTGTGCTTTAGAAATCTCAACTATATTTTAACCTGCCATGCGGGTACTGAATATATTGCATATTTAACTCTGTGTGAACCTTGGAATATACTTTATTAAAAAGATGAGTATTTTTTTACTAATATCTTTCTTTTTAGCATGCTGAACCTTCTGGTCTGAATCACAAAAGAATGTAATGTTGAAGATTTTAATAAGAACATGAGAGAATATGACATTGAGACATACCTCATTTGTGGGCTTTTGGTTTAGATTATTAACCCTGGTTCTGTTTCAGGAAAGATTATAAAATCATGGAATCACAGAAAACAAAACCCTACAAACTCTCCCCTTCAGATTTATTTCTCAATTATATCAGTTCCTTCTTAATGGTTTCAGTTCCTGGTGTTTAAATCTTGAAGCTATTGTACATGATAGCATACTGCTGTAAAATCTACAAAATGTGCAGACAGTTGAGAAATGCAAATTGTTTTCAGGTTTTACACGACTCTGCACTAGGGATAAAATCAAACAGAAATTGTTTCCCTCATAGGGAAAACAAAGGAGTACAAGAGCAGAAGTTTTCAAGGTCTTGTAGAAGTTTATGCTCCCATTAAACCCAGCCTTCTCTCCGCTCACTGCACGGCATTCGGGGAATCGGAAGCACCCTCCCTGCGGTTTCATTTGTTCGCAAAACACGTTAATGACGGTTTCATGATTAGAGCTAGCGAATATGAAATGTGCAGAATGAGATTTAGAGAAGACTCGAGGAGGCAACTAAATCTGCGGTGTATAACTCTGCATATTCACAAGTCCCTCCTCCCTCCGGCAGGGTATTGCCGGGGGGGTCTTGTCCTAATTTTTTTTTTTTTTTTTCCACAGAAAGCAGAGGAAAGCACCTTTGGTTCGCATCCAGGCTGGGTTTTTAACCACTGGGGCTGCAAGGCAGGTGCCCCGGCGGTTCCCCCCCCCCCCCCCCCGCGGAAGC
>JAAGNO010012483.1:0-16676 GCA_033439905.1 Ceryle rudis | reverse complement strand
GCTGCGGGCGGCCCGGGCGGTAACGGCCCATGGCCCCCCGGTTTCGGCAGGCAGCGGAGCCGCCTTTGCCGTGCAGAAGCTGGTGAACAAGAAGTGGCCGTACAGGCTGCAGTGGAGCCTGCTGCTGGCCGGGGGTGAGCGTCCGGCCCGCGAGTCCCTCCGGGAGCTGGGTAGCAGCAGTGCTGGGGGTGGGGGGCTCTCCCCTGGCTCCTGTCGCGTCCCTGCTCCCCACGGCCCAGGGCAGCTTAAGGGCAGCTCAGAAGCTGGCAGGTGCAAATGCCCTTGCTACCGGTGCTTCCCGGAGCACTTTGTCCCTTCAGCCACAGGGTCCGTTGCCAGCTACGTGGTGACCAGAGGTGAGACGCAGAAATGCTCTGACTTCTGGATTTACCTGGAGACAGGCAAGTCCCCGCAGGAGCTCACCATGGCTGGTAGGGTGTCTCAGCCCGCAGGTACGTTCACAGCTCTCCTTGCTGCTTTCCCTGGGCTTGTCCCTATTTCTTCCCTGATGCAATAGTTCACTATTCCTGCCTCATAATTAAGCTGGTGACTGTTTGTGGTGTTGCCCAGATCCCCATATAAGTCCTACACTAGCACCCCCAGTCCAAGTGATGGGAGCAGGCGCTTGGGGTGGCAGCAGTGCTAAGGCAGCTGAGCACCCTGCCTGGTCTCATGGCTCCTGTGTCCCTCTGTGCTCCAGGCCCATCACCTGCAGTGCAGGTACCTGAGCGGGACTGGCAGTGTGCCTGCTGCTCTGCCCTGCCCGCTGCCCTGTCCGCTTTGTGGATTCACAAGAACCACTATGAAGTTGTTTGCTGGAAGAGGAGGAAGAGGGTAGGGGATGGAGGGAGGCAGGAAACCCCTCCGTACCTCGGTTGCTATGTACAGTGGGCAGAGCTGGAAGGGCATCAGGCCAGCTGGGTGGTTCCCACAGCTGCTTGCTGCTTTCTCTCACTGGTATCTTGAACTCCCAAAGCTAGGCCTGATTGAAGAGGCTTTAAATGCTTCATCAGGGCTCTGTGGTTCTCTGCCTGCCCCTGGCAAACACGCCAGGATAGTCAGGGGACCAGGGAGCTTGTTTTTTCTGTTGCAGAAAATCTGCCCAGTCAAGAGGACAGAGACAGGGCAGCAGTGCTGGTGAGGAGGAACAAGTATGGTGACATTGTGGAGTAGCCAGCAGAGCACCATGCACCGTGCCCCATGTCCTGCTTCACCCCTTCCTGCTTGCCCAGCTTGCCTGGGCTTGTGCTGCCTGCGAGACTGGTGGGCTCTGTGGCAGCTCAGCTGGGTCAGTCCTGCAGTGAGAGTGTGCTCCAGGGTGCCCTCTGGACATTGCACATGGGGGGTGCAATAAACGTCAAGAGCTGAAAGTGCTTGTTGTGGACAAAGAGAAGGCTGGGGGTGGGATGGGAAGAGCTGGTGGTAAATGTCACTCTGAGGCAGCCTCTGCAATAAGTGTTGGAGCAGAGCTCTGGTCCCTCTGAGACCCTGGCACCTGCAGTCTGCAGCACAGGGCTCTGAGGTAGCTGCAGGCTCAGACAGATCCGAGCTAAGCTATGGGGAGCAGAGCTGTTGCCCCGTTTCTGCAGCCAAGTCACAGTGTCCCTGGTCCCATAGCAGCAAGGCTTTTCTCACCTGCCCAAATGGGACTGAGCTGAGTCGGCAGCCCCAGTGCCCCTGAGGGTCTGTTCTGTGGCTCCGGCAGGGGGGTGCCCCCTGCCCAGAGCCCCCTGGGTGGTGCCTGCCACGCTCTTGGGACGTGTCACCTGGCCAGTCCCAGACTCTCCATCCAGATCTGTAGCCAGCCCAGAGGACAGTGGTACTGCCCCAAATCCCACACACCCACAGGGGCACATGGGAAGATTAAGCAGCCTCTTTTACTTCATTTTTATCTAGTTGCAAACTCACAAGTCATGACTAGGACAAACCAGCTGCTTTTGGTGTACGTGCAGCTCTGATTCAGCTGCAGCTGAATTTCTGAGAAGGGAAGATCCAGGGTGAGTTCTGGGAGCTTGCTGGTTTCTGAGAGTAGAGCAGTGGTGTTTCAGCTTGAGACCAGAACTGCCTCCTGTGTGAGAGCTGGAGGGAGCCTCCAAGATTCACCACTGAGTCCCTGGGCTGGCCAGACAAGGGGCCCAGGGAGGAAACTGGGTTTGGGGGCTCAGAACATCACCTGAACTGGCATCATGCTTGGCCTGTGCAGAGGGATGAGGAGCAGCCACCAGAACAGCTGAAAGCAAAGTGGCGATGGGGAAGAGGTGGGTTAAGCCAAGCTCCTGTCCTGGGGCGTGAAGAGGAAGGCGACAGGCTCTTCCTAGATGGGCTGGAGGAGTTGGGACGGGCCCTGCGCAGCTGTCTGCTGGCTGGGTGTGTGCTGTGGTGGTTCTGAGCAGCCAGCACCCGCGCGGACAGATTGCCAACCCTGCAGTCTGGTTCCCCCACCAGGTACCAAACCCGGTGCCCTGGGAGCAGAGGCTCCCTGCGTGTCTTCCTTGCATGGAGGCTGTGGCTATGAGAGCAGCAGGGCTGTGTGGGATGGAGTCATCCTGAGCGCTGCCTGCTCTTGCCTTTGGAGTGACTGGACCTCTATCGCTTGGGAAACGTCAGCTTTGCAACTATGTCTGATTGAAACTCTTCCACCTTCAGATGGAACCGAGTCTGGAGTGAGGTTCCAAGCCTGCTTTGGTCTATCCTGGGGGTTCTCCATGCTGGTAGAGCATATGAAGCCGTGATGGTGTCTCAGCACTGAGCAGGCTGCAAGGGCTTGAGACCTTCAGGCAGAGCCTGGCTTGAGGCTGTGCCTGAGTAGACCCCAAAAGTGGCTCTACCCCTGTGAGACAGCCAGGCTTGACCAGCCTGTTGTTCCAAAGCCACAGAGCCACAGAAGTGGTTACAAAGATTTATTTCTCATTATAAAAAAAAAAAACAAACAACCAAACCAAACCTTCTGCATGTTTGCATGTCCCTGTTTTGACTCAACTGGAAATGAAGGCACGTCCTCCCAGCTGCCTGGCATGGGCTGGCACAGGACTCAAATTCAAAGCAGCGCAAAGCCCCACTCAGGCAGCAAGCCCATCAGCTCTGCATGGCCACGGCCATGGACCAGGAAGCCACAGGGGCTTTTTGTGCCATTGCTGGAGAGACAAAAGTGGCTCTGGCTGTGGCAAAGGCAAGTTTGGTTTAGGAACCACAGGAACAGGGAAGGAATTGTGTGGTTTCTGAAGCGGGACCTGGGAAGCTGCCTGCACCCCATGTCTGGTTGTTGTTAGGTCCCTTTGCAAAGTCCATGTGCTGAGGCTGGTGGGAGTCCAGGCCAAGATCTGACCCTCAGGAAGGTCTGTGGGGTTTGTGCATCATCCAGAAAGACAGCACGGGCTCTGGGTGATGCCCAGCTCTCCCTGGGAGGCAGGGCTGATGCTCCAGGGACAGGCTAGCAAGCTCAGCTATAAGGATTAGCGTAAGTAATACTCCCCACCCACCCCATGCAGATGAGAATGAATCCTGCTGTTGTCTGGACTCACTGGCCCAGTCTCAGCCCAGGTCTGGTGACAGAAAGATGCCCCAGCTATGAACATTCAGATCCCGAGCCTGCTCTGGGGTCCATTCCTGAGTAGCACTGGGAAAACCTTGAGCTATTCTCCTGCATAGCCAGTGGTCCTCTTCTGTCCTCTTCTGCAGCTTGAAAGCAAGGGGAGGGCAAAAAGGGACAGCTTTCCTTCTGGGACCAGTAGCATCAGGTATTGGAGGAGGACATCTCTGAGCACTTGCCACATCCCACATGTTCAGGCCATGGACACTCCAGCAGGAAGGATGGGGCTGGGTCCTGCAGACAAGGCCCAACCTGTCCCTACCATTAGATTGTGAGGGACTTGCTGCGCCGGAGCAGGCAGATGGCAGTCACCAGAGATGTCAGGGTGGTGACCACAAAGAGCAGGATGAGGATGACCCAGTAGTTGTACAGCATGCTTTTGTGGGAAGAGGGCTTCTCTGCTGGGATCATGTTGGTGAGGTTCAGCATATAGCCCAGGGCCCAGCCAATGGAGGTTTCTCCTGCCTGTGGAAACAGCATGACATGGTCACCAACCTGCTAAACCCAGCTCCATGGCCCTCAAGACCATTCAGGGACCTCCTCACTGTCATGCCAATGGAGGAGACAGGACTGGGGCAGTACACAGCACCCTGAGCCATGGGTCCAGGTAGCCCAGGGTGACCATTCCATACTGAGATGGGGTCATGCAATGGCAGCAGATCTCATTTAATCAGGCCAGTCCTAAATTCATTGCCCATCCCATGGCTCATGCAGTGAGGGGACTTGACAAAGGTGGGACCGTGCCTTGAGATAACTTCCCAACACACTAGAGCAAAATGTTTTTAGAGTTGTCTGGTGTCCTGAGGGCTTAGGAAAGACTGCAGGACCTTGAAATTCCTGACTCCATGACCACCCTGCAGTCAGCTCAGGTCATTTTTTTTCCATCTCCCAGAAGACCCACAAAAACCTGGGAGGCCCATTCTGCTCCTATTGAGAACTTCCCTCACATTGCTTGGCTCTTGGTGAGGGACTGTCTCTTCTGCAGGGCTTTTAGGCCTAACTCCAGATACCATGGGGTGGGTACATGCTCTGGTGTTACCCACCTTCTTCTGGAAGGCGATGTTGGGGAAGGAATGGTTGTTGAAGTTGTAGCCTTTGGTGGTGAGCAAATAAACAAACATGCTGACAGCACAGTAATCTGGTAGCCTCTTCTCCAGCTTGGGGGCTTTCTGGAGCAGCTGGATGGGATGCACAGGGGGAAGAGAGAAAGGGGTCAAGCCAGCAGGGTCCAGGCTTTGTTTCTGTGGCCTGAAGCTCTGAGGGGTTGCATCTGGCTGGGCAAGGTGCTGCCCATACTCACTTGAGCCTCTCCTGGTCCCATGTGGGAGCTGTCACCCACCCTCCCCCTACCCCATGGGTGCCAGGATGCCCAGCCCTCTCCAAAAGCTGAGCTCAGAGCCCGGGTGATGCCCCACATGAAGCAGTCCTGTCCTCCCCGCCACGCCCAGGGAGCCCACCTCGCTCCAGCTTGTGACACAGATGGTCTCAGCAGCATCCTTCAGGTCACCTGGCAAGTGCACAGGTCTCCCCATCACTGTCCGGATGAAGTCCACTGTGTAGAAGAAGGCAGAGAAGGCCTGATGGAGGAAAGGAGGCAGCTGTGGGACAGGCTGGGTGCAAACCTTCTCACCATGAACGGCCCTTGCAGAGCTGGGGGTCTGGCTTTGCTGCTGTGTGATGCTGGAGGGCTGGTGACACCTGCCCACCCAGCAGCCAGGCCACCACCGAGCTCCATGCCAGGACTTACGATGAAGTTTCCTGAAACCTCTGGCTGGAAAATGCCATCAAAGGAGCAGTGGGAGAAGGAGCAGGTGGTGAAGTTGAAGAGGTTGCTGACATGCTGAGTGCAGAGGCTCCCATTCCCAGTGCCAGCCACAGTGATCGTGGTGTTGAGGGCAAGGCTTGGCCTCTCCTTCTCTGTGCAGGGGCTGTCGTAGATGCTGCTGAGCGACAGGCTCTTGCGGTAGCCTGTGGGCCAGCAGGGATGGGAGACTGTTGCTTGGTAGCTCTCAGCCTGCCAGAGAAGTGCCGCATGGGGAGCATGAGCAACGCCATAGCCCCAGCTCCCCCTATGCTGTGCGGCAGTGCCGGCACCACTGCCTCCGTGTCCCTGCTGGGGACATGCGGAGGAGCTTGGGCAGTGGGTACAGAGCTGGCAGTTGCCACAAGGGTCTCAAGATGGCTCAGGACATGGCTGTGACCAAGGGGTGCAACACCTTACGGAGAGGATGGGAGTAAGCCCTGGGACCACAGGAGAGGGTTGGGGGTAAAGTCCAAGAGTTGGCTGGGAAAGGTGTGCAGCCAGTCAGGGCTGGAGGACACCCCAGTAGGAACACCAGCATGAGGAGGCAACTATGGGGTAATGGCAGATGGCATCCCTGCTGGTACCTTTAAGACCTTTGCGAGCAGCCTCTTGAGGACCTGGTCCCTTCCATAGCAGAGGAAGCTGTGGGTGTACACTTTGTATGCCTGGCCATACAGCTTCAGCATCACCTTGTTTCTGGGGTCCTCAATGGTATCCTTGGTTTCAAAGGTGATCTGTGTGGAAGCCCCCCCAAAGTCCATGGCCCCCAGGGTCTTCTTCTGGGGCTGGATCCATTCCCCGAGCCACCCACGCTGAGCAAGGAAGACAAGAGTGGGTGTAAGGATGTGGTGAGCTACGGGACAGCTTGGCCCACCATGATCCCCTGCCCACCTTGATGAAGTTCTCCAGAAGGTAGTTTGCAGTGACCCAGCCGAAGACCCCTTCTTCTTCCCCTGACAGGATCTTTGCCCCTCGAAAATCGAAGGGGTATGACTTCAGCGTGGCCGCCACAGCGCTGAGGACGGCATCTGAAGCCTGCGGGTTGGCGATGCTGTGGGCCAGGCAAGAGGGCAGAGTGGCAGGGCTGTGCCAGGGTGCCAGGAGCAGAGCTCCCACTGCCCGCACAGCCCTCAGGGCCTGGCTGTGCCATGGCACATAGGGTGGGAGACAGGGGGGCTTTGCCTGAGTACCTGTAGGGCTGTCCCCAGAAAACTCCAGCTAGTTACCCTTGTGTCTGCCAGCGAGCGAGGCAGGCAGCAGGGGTGGAGATATGCCCCCTCCTCCTGAGCCATACCCCCTGGCTGGGTGAGGGAGGCACAACTCCCTCCTCGTGTGGTTTTTGGGAGCTAATTACTCTCACTGTGTCCCATCAGGCTCGGTGCAGGAGGATGTTCCTCCTGGCTAGCTGAAAAGACTGGGTGGGGTATGGTGGTGCTGGCCCAGTGCCAGCCCTTTTTCAGCCAGGGATGTGCTGGCTGTGCCCTGCAGAGCATCTCCTGCTCTGAAAGGCAAGAGCACCTTTGCTAAGGACATGTTGCCTGGCAGCTATGGGGATTAGGAGCTTCACCTGCTAACGGGGCAACATCACAGCTGTCCTTCACCATCTCCACCCCTGCCATGGGTGGTGAGATGGCAGGGGCATGGCAGGGTCCCCCAGGCAGCAACTGGGGCCAGGCAGCTGGCACAGCAGAGCAAGCACTCACTTGAGCAGGCGCATCCCAGCTGTGGCACCAAGGTAGAGTGGGGTGCCCACATGCTTCTCCTTGGGCACATCTCTCAGAGCCTGGTTCAGGCAGTGCACCAAGCTTGTCCCAGCAGCCGGAGGGTTGTAGCTGTAGCTAGAGATACCAGGACCTGCAGAGAAACAGCATTGCTCCCTGGGGGTGGTGGGATGATGCTCAATGTGAAGATGCTTGGTGGGCAGCTTTGCCCCTCCCAGGCTGTTCAAAAGGCAAGTGCTGCAGGTTTCTGTGGTCATGGAGCTGTCTGGAGTCCAGCCACATCCCCCTGCCCGTGTTGAGTTCCCTCACTGGATGACAGACCAGGAAAAGTCACTTAAATGGAGAGTGGAAAACCATTCCTCGCTCCTCATGGAATGAGGCAGGGAGCTGAATGTTTCCTGGTCATTCAGTGCATGCCAGGAAAAGGTAAACCACAGGAATGCAGGGCTGCGAGCCTTACAGGGAGGTGGGGGAGGTTTTGGGAACAGAGCTGCATCCCTCATAACACCTCACGGTGCTGGTGAGTGCACAGGGAGGCAGCTGGGCATGGCAGGGGCCCTGCCCACAGGGGATGTGACAGAGCCACTGGCCCTTGGGAACTGGGACAGCCCTTACCCTCCACATCACACATGCTGTGCTCGCTGACCACCCCGGTATCATTCTCCTTGTCTGCAGGCCACTTGTAGATGAACAGGGCTGTGTGGGAGGATCCGGCGTCCAGCACGATGCCATACTGTGAGGAGGAGGCAGTGGGTCAGGGCAGTGGGTCAGGCCTGGAGGCAGGACACCCCCTGACTGCCCCAGGCCACCCCAAGGGAAGGCACTGGGGCACGAGGGCCCACGGTGTCTGGCTGGTCCTGCCCTGGCAGTGCCCTGCCCAGCAGCTTCAGGAACATTGTCTGGCAGAGGCAATGCCATGCTCAGCCCAGCATGGGCACAGACTGGGGGGCTCTTATCTCTCTGCAGCATCGCTCCTGGCCAGCGGGCATCTGTGCTGAGCCAAACCAGCAGGTTCCTGGGGCCAGAGAGGGGGGACACCTGGGAGCAGCCCCTCGGGGATGCAGCTCGCCAAAGAAGGGCAGCCAAGCACCTCGTCCCTCCTGCCCTTGTATGGCTCGGCCATTCTCCAACTATAAATAACCCCATTCCCTCCTGCCAAACAAGGTTACCCAGCTCCCAGGGAGGGGCCACCCCACACTGCCTCAGTCCCCTCAGGCAGACCCGTCTCTCTGATGCCCCAGTTAGGGTTCAGGGCTGCTTGCCCTGCCCCCCTCCATACCCTCACCAGAGCTGCTTCGCTGCTGGAGAGAAGGCTGGGGAGAAAGCAAAGCAGGATCCAGCGCTGCCTCAGCTCAGCATCTCTGGGATCTCAGCATCACTTAAGGCTTAAACCCGTTCTTGTACAAGGTGCTTCTGCTGCCTGCCCTGCCCAGACCTGGGTGGAGCTCCAGGGCTGGGGCAGGCAGCTACTCTCCCTGCCCAGGGCCCGGGAATCACCCCAGCCCTAACTGGTGGGTGCCCCTGGTCCCATCCCTGTCTCCGCCCCTGCCAGCCACAGAGTGGGCTCCAGCCCCGTAGCTGCGGCGTTGGGTTTTGGCCAGCTCAGCAGCAGAAATGAAGTGTCAGGGCACAGGCAGGGACACCTGAGGTCCAACTTAGAGGTAACCCCCATTCCCATGTGAACTAACTCCTGCCCCCGACCAATGTTATCCCCTGCTCCCCAGGGAACAATTTTCAATGGGTGACATCTCCCCCAGCTCCCATTAACTGTCAGTGGCTTGCCACATGTCCTGGCCCAAAAGCTACAAGCCAATGGAGAATCCCCTTCTGTAGCCAGGCAGGAGCTGGTGTGCCATGGCACTGGTGTGAGGGAGCAGCTCCCAGCGATGCTGAACACTGTGGAGGGGGCTCTCAGAGCTCCCCCCTACCAGCTGCTGCCCCAAAGCACAAAGCTGCGGAGCACATTCCCAGTCTGGGCCATTTCTGGGTTGGGTGCCATGGTCAGTGCCCCAGGCAGCTTCAGGGGGCTCAGCTCCCTCCTCTGCCCAGCATGCCATGGGCCATGCACACCCTGGCACTGAATGTCCCCTCGGTCCCTCCTCGCCATAGCACCCTCTGCCTTGTCCACCCACCTCAGGGCCCCGTGGGCACCCTCTGCACCTCCAGGTGGGCAGTCGCTCACCAGGCACAAACACAAGCAATAAAGGATACTGAGTCTGCCCCAGGGGACACCTGCTGGCATGTCACCACCAGGTCCCAGCCCCACGGTCCCCTCAGCATATCCCCTGTGTCTCAGTCCTCACTAGTGGGTGCTGGCATTCCCACAAGAGGTATCTGGGGAGTGTCCAACCTCAGCAGATCTCTCTGCCCACCTCTGCTACATGTGTGCCCATGAGCCCTGAGGCCACCACACTGGTGTCCCCAGTGTCCTTGCAGGGCACTGCACCACTGCCATGCCCCCCCAGATATCACCTGGAGTGACATCAGCATTTGCAGGGTGACAATGCTGTCCCCAAAGGGAAAGCATCGACAGGTTACCCCCAGACCCGAGGCTGGGCACAGGAAGAGGCTGGGGATGAGGACAGAGACGCGGGTACCAATGGCACAGCGGAAGGTAAGAAATACTGCAGCAGGAGGCAGCGAGGGTGGCCTGCGGCGCTGGGGACACCTGAGGCCACACACCAGGAATGGGGACAGCCCAAGAGGAGCAGCGCTGGGGATACCAGACCGACCCTGCTACAGGAACAGAGGCGGCCACTCGAGCCTGGAAACACAGCGGGGTCCGGGGAAGGCAGCGGAGCCCCCACACCCCTGGGGGAACACAGTTCAGGGGATTCCCTCCTGCCTTTGACAGGGCCGGCTCTGCTGCCAGCCCCATGGAGAGCTGGGCGGGGGCACACGCGTGGGGTTGCACATGTTGGGGGGGTTGTATGTGTGTGGGGGCACACACACGTAGGTGCACACGTGCATGCGTGTATGTGTGCATGTGGTGTGCGTGCTTGCGGGTGTGTGTGTGCGGGGGCGTGCATGAATGTATGCACGTGTGCAGATTTCAGTGTGGGGGTGCACACGTGAGGACGTGCACATGGATGGGGTGCACATGTGTGGGGGTGCACGCATGTGGGGGTACACAGGTGAGGTGTGCACACACATAAGGTGTGCTGATGTGTTCGGGTGCACATGGGTGCATGTGTGTCTGTGCCTACACACAGTAGGTGAGTGTCCACGTGGGGGTGTGTGCGGGCATGCGTGCGAGTGTGGGCATGTGTGTGGGGGTGTGTGTGCCTGGGGCAGCCACGCTGCCTGCTCAGGCCCAGGGAAGCAAGCGGAGGACACATGGCTGCAACTGTGGCTGGCAGCGAGAGGTGGCACCGACCCCACACTCAGGGCAAGTCCCACGGGGATGTGTCATGTTGGGGTGATGGTGACACCGTCAGGGCAGGTCACAGAACCAGCTGACTCACAGAGGTGCAACCTGGTGCCCTTTGCTGCCAGCGCTGGTGGGTCGGGGTGAGTACCTCTTCTCTGGGACCCCAGCCTCTGCGGGGGCAGGTCCCATCACTGCCAAGTGCAGTGTGGCAAAGGTGGGCAGCAGCTCCAGGACTTGTGGGCGAGGGCCAGGCCACAGGATCCTGGGACTGGTGGTAGCCTGGCCCTGGTGGCAGAGGTAGCAGTGCTTGGGCCAAGCCGAGGCAACAACGTGTGGCAACATGAACCACGGCAGCACGGTGGGCGCTGCCAGCCACAGGGAGTGCCCGGCACCCAGCCAGCCGCAGTGCTGCGGCTCGTTCCCTGGCTGCCCTGGCATGAGCAGAGCTGTCATGGCCTCGTGCCAGCCCTCTCTGTCCCGCTCCTGAGAAGCACAGGGTTTTGCAACCCAGCCTGTCCCCATGGAAGAACCACCCTCCCTGGCAGCACTGGTGGCAGTGAGGAAGGGTGAAAGCACACGTGCACAAGCGTGTGTGCGCACAAGGGGCAGATAGACCTGGATGGCCAAAAGTGTCCCCGGGGATGAAGAAGATGTCCCGTCTCCTTCCCTTGACCCAAGGGTCCAGTACCCACATGGGAACGGAGGATGGGGTCACCCACAGAGGGGTTGTGGTGGTGCCAGCCCCTGTATGTCCCTGTCCCAGCCTCTGTGCCTGGCCATCAGAGTCACCATGTAAACTGCAAACGGGAATCCCCAAGAGGGAGAAATCCAGCTGAAAGCCCATCTCGTTAGTGATTTGCAGCGTAAGCACTGCTCTCAGCTCTTCCAGCCGAGGCGTCCTTCACCTGCCAATTGGTAAGCTGGAAATGAAGGCTAGAAGGACACAAGGATGCTCTGACAGGCTCCTGCACAGGCGCCTGACTCCCATCACCCCTCTCATCCACCCCAGCATGCTTGGCTGATGGTGCTCCAGGGCCTAGTGGGGCCCCACAACAGTGTTCATGGCCCTGTCCCCAACCTGCAGCACAGTCCCCAACCCCAGCATCTCCTGGTGGCACGGGGATGATGGATTTTTCTAACAACAGGACCAGACTCTGGTGATGCCACAGGGCTGGGGGCACAAGGTTCCCTGGTATGGCCCCACACTGGAACCATGTCTTTGTGCCACCCCCAGCTTTACTGCCTCCTGGGTCACCCTCAGCCCCACAGGCTCTGCCCAGCACAGCATCACTCAGCCCAGAGTGAGCCAGGGCTGCTCAGTCCCCTGCACAGGGGACACAGAGGGTGGTGATGCCCCCAAAGGCCCAAGGGCAGCAAGGTCACAAGCAGGCCTCAGGGCTCCTTTTGAGTGCATGGCTCTGGCCAGAGATGTCCTCCACCCCAGGAGCGGAGGTGGAGGGGGATGCTGAGAGCAGCCCAACTTGCTGCAGTCTGGCATCACGCCTCATGGCCATGTCTGGGCCAACAGCCTCCCACCCCATGGGCTCTCCAGGCTGCTGCACAGTGCAGTGGAGTTTCAGCCCTGTCCCACATCCCACCTCCCTTGAGGGCAGTGAGACCAGCGGGGCCCCCAGGTCTGTGGTGTGTTATGATGGGGTTCCTTTCCACTGTGGAAGCCACAGCTCCTCTGGGACAGCTGGCAGGGGATGACCTCAGCAGGTTTTGTAACAGCCAGTGAAGATATTTGCCAAAAGAGGGTGAAAAAGAGTTGTCAACAGAAGGCAACAGCTCAGAGCTCTCAGATGGCAGTGCTGTAAGCCCCGCTGTGGACCCATGAGGGAAAGGGAACACTGCAGTCCTGGGATCAGTCCCTTTGGAAACAGGATAACTAATCTGATTTTAGGGCTATATTCCAAGCAAAGGAGCTGGAAAGGTAAGATGTGGAGCTGTAGCTCAGCAGTTAACAGTGCTATTGCCCAGCAGCTGCTGCTAACGTGGATGGAGCCAGCAAGGACTACCCCTTGTTTAGACAGGTGGGGAGGATGTGCCTGGAGTCCCCCACAGCAGAACCAACCTCCTCTACAGTGTGTCAGCATATTTGGGGCTGAATTAGACTAAGACAAAGCTTTGCATCCCTAAACCAGCTTTGTGCAAAACCAAACCCTTTGGTGCCTGCCTGGCGCCAGCCCCGCAGGAACAGGCACCACCAGGACACTGATGCCGAGCTCTGCTGGGCAGCACCTCAGCCCTCGCCCTGTGCTGAATGTTCTGTGTGCTTGACACATCCAGGAATGGTGCAGGACCCCAAATTCCTGGGCCAGGCAGTGCAACCTCAGGTGTAGCAAGGCCAGGACTCATGTGAGTGTTTGGGAGTGCTCAGCCCCAAACTGCAGACTGGAAGGTGCTACCACAAAGAGAGAGAAAAAGTGTAAAAAAGCAGAAAAAATAAATTTATGAGAATGCATCTGGCTTAAAATCAAAGCTCCATCTTAGAACTAGGAATAGAAAAGTCTTCCCAGGATTCCCAGCCCGAGTGCTGCCCACAGGGCTCTTAGTACACATCCATCTAATCCCCTCATGTCCAAAGAGACAAAATTAATTTTGAAACCAGCTAAGGACACTGCCCAAGACGCCCCAGCATGAGGCAATGGGTGGCAAAGAAAGGTGTCAAGTCACAGGGAAAGAGTTAATTGGTGCTAGTTAAAGCAACAGCAAGGAGAATCATCTTGGCTAAGCCAGCTCATTTTCTCAACCTCATCTTCATTACATCTGACATACTCGGAGAGAAGACTACACATCTGGCATTCGGGCTGGCTCAGAAAGTTTCCAAGCAAATCACTTGGGACAAACACAAAAGGGGTTTTGGATGAACCATTTTCCAGGACAAGAGCCTGATCCCCATGGAATAGCTCAGTATTTCACTGAAAAAACCATGAATTTTTTAAAACAAAAGACGTGGGCTGCAGAAGAGTCAGCGGGGGACTTGGCCAACAAGAAATTGCTCGGGAACTTCTTTCAGCATCTGAATTTGCAATGAAAAAAAAAAAAAAGGCAGCTCATTTTGGTTTCTCATCAGGCAGCACCGGCTCAGGCGATGCAGCTGGAGCCCAGGGATGCTGGGTGATGCTGAGTGATGCTGGGGTGCCCAGGGCTGCCTCAACCCGGACAGAGCTGCAGGAGCGAATGCTGACACGGCTGCTCTGGTCTGGGGGGTCCGCACCCAGACACTCCACCACTGTTTTTTAATGTGTCCAACAGATTTCTCTCTCAAAGTGCAGGTCTGAGGTGATGGGGATGGGTGGGTGCGTGGGTGGGGGGGGGCGACCCGGACAAGAGATAGACGGCTAAGGGGAGAGTGGCAGACGAGAGGGGCGGGGGGGGGGGAGGTGTTAGGGCCCCCCCCTATAGGGACCTGGACCAGCCGAAAGGAGTTTCCTATAGAACCTGGGGTCACCCTAAAGGGGTGGAAGTATGGGGGTGTGTCACCATTCTATACAGATTTGCGGGGGCTCTACAGGGACTGGGGAGGGTATCAGAGATGAGGGGGGGTGTTTGCTGCTGCTCTATAGGGACACTGGGTGCTCTATAGGGAACCAGGACACTTGGGGACCCCCTATAGGGATGACAGGCTTCCTGTGGGGATTTGGGGGGGGGGGGGGGGCTTGCGGGGGTTGGGGGGTCGCCCGCAGGCGGTACGGGTGGCCCGGGGCGCCGGGGGGGGCGCACGGGGGTGGGGGGGGGCAGGGTCTGGGGGGGGGGGGTGGAGAGAGACGGGGTGGGTGGCTGGAGAAGACCAGGGTGGGTGGATGGAGAGGAGCAGGATGGGTGGGTGGAGAAGATCAGGGTGGGTGGATGGAGAAGATCAGGATGGGTGGATGGAGAAGACCAGGGTGGCCAGATGGAAAAGACCGGGGTGGAGAAGACCAGGACGAATAAATGAAGACCACCAAGACATAAGGATGAAGAAGATCAGGATGGACAGGTGGAGAAGATCAGGCTGGATGGACAGAGAAGACCAAGATGGATGGACAGAGGACATCAGGATGGATGAAGAACATCAGGATGTGCAGATGGAGAGGACCAAGGGGGAAGGAGATCAGAAGAGCTTGAAGGGAGAAGACCAAGGGGGATGGGCAAAGAAGACCAAGAGGGATGGACGGAGAAGACCACGATGGAGACAACCAAGGTGGCCAGATGGAGAAGTTCAGGATGGATGAAGACCAAGGGGGATGGGCAAAGAAGACCAAGAGGGATGGACAGAGAAGACCACGATGGAGACAACCAAGGTGGCCAGATGGAGAAGTTCAGGAGGGACGAGGAGGACCAAGACGGACGGATGAAGACCAAGCGGGAGGGATGGATGGAGACGCCCAGAGCGAAGAGCCGGAGAAGCCCCAGCTGGACTCACCACCAAGGGCAACTTCCCACCAGCTCCCCGGTAGAGGTGGAGGAAGCCCAGGTAGATGCCGAGGGCGGCCATGCTGTAGAGGAAGGAGAAGACGGCCACCACCACGAAGAACTGGGCCGACGAGGAGAAGTCCCCCACCAGGTGGATGTCCTCCAGCCACGTCTGGTTGCACAACTTGGTCAACGAAGGCGTGAAGATGGCTTGGTTCAACCTGGAGGACACCACCCGAGGGTTGAAGGTCCATCACCCAACCCCAACCTCCCCAAGCCCAGCCCAGGTCTCTCCTTCACCCGAGGAGGTTCTACAAGCCAGAGGTGGTCCCCAGAAACTTCTTCTCCTCGGTGTCCAACCGTTGAGGGATCTTCTTGGATCTTCGTCGACCTTTCGAGACCTTCAGATGTCTCCCAACCCTTCCCAGATCTTTGTTGGTCATCCCACGTGTCCCACAGGACGCGGTTGGTCGACCCCAAAGATCTCCAAGCCAACTGCTCCTTCTCCTTTCCCCTTTGGGCGCATCTGAGGGAGCTTCTTGGCTTTTCATGGACTTTCTTGGGCCTCCAAACATCTCCCCACCCTTTCCAGACCTCTCCTGTCCATCAGACGTGTCCTGCAGGACCTGCTTGGCCAACACAAAGACTTCAGACCCAACTGCTGCTTCTTCTTCCTGTCTACGCTTGAAGGATCTTCTTGGGCCTTCGTGGACCTTCTTGGGCCTTCGTGGACCTTCTTGGGCCCTCTTAAAGATTCTTGGGCTTTCTTGGATCTTCTTGGACCTTCTCCGCTCTTCTCGGACCTTCAACCTCCTTGGACCTTCCTGAACTTTCTTGGACCTTCTTGGACCATCCTGGACCTTCGACCTTCTTGGATCTTCCTGGACCTTCTTGGATCTTCCTGGACCTTCTTGAACCTTCTTGGACCTTCCTGGACCTTCAACTTTCTTGGACCTTCTGGAACCTTCCTGGACCTTCATGGACCTTTGACCTCCTTGGACCTTCGACCTTCTTGGACCACCCTGGACCTTCAACCTCCTTGGACCTTCCGAGACCTTCTTGGACCTTCCACCTTCTTGGACCTTTGACCTCCTTGGACCTTCCTGGACCTTCTTGGACCTTCCTGGACCTTCTTGGACCTTCCTGGACCTTCTTGGGCCTTCCGGGACCTTCTTGGGCCTTCCAGGACCTTCCTGGACCTTTGACCTCCTTGGACCTTCCTGGACCTTTGACCTCCTTGGACCATCCTGGACCTTCAATCTCCTTGGATCTTCTTGGACCTTCCTGGACCTTCTTAGACCTTCCTGGACCTTCCTGAACCTTCTTGGACCTTCGTGAACCTTCCGGGACCTTCTTCGACCTTCTGGGACCTTTGACCTCCTTGAACCTTCTTGGACCTTCTTGGACCATCCTGGACCTCCTTGGACCTTCCAGGACCTTCTTGGACCTTCCAGGACCTTTGACCTCCTTGAACCTTCTTGGATCTTCTTGGATCTTCCTGGACCTCCTTGGACCTCCTTGGACCTTCTTGGACCTCCTGGGACCTCCTTGAACCTTCCTGAACCTTCTCCCACCCAACTGACCAATGAGGCGCCTCCACCCAACTCCCCCTCCCCCTCCTTTTCCCCACCAATGGGAGCCGAGGAAGCTCCGCCCACCCCCCCCCTTAACCCCGCCCCCCTTTCGGGTCGGGCGGCCAATGGGAGGCGAGCTCACCGGAAGGGGTAGGCGACGGGGGCGGAGACGGTGACGTTGGGGCCGCCGCAGCCGACGCCGAACGAGACGGAGCCGCTG
>JAAGNO010012479.1:0-12282 GCA_033439905.1 Ceryle rudis | reverse complement strand
AAACAAAAAGAAAGGCGGGGGGGGGGGGGGGGGGGGGGGGGTAGGATGAGGCCATTATTTGCCAGTGACTCAGAGGATGTGATGCTTGATTACCCGGGGTGACAAATGAAGAAAAACAACTGTATTAAATGCAGCTATGGCCCAAGGATTGACATGACTTCTTGGGGTCCCATCACCCATTTTCCAGCAATGTCTTTTCTCAAACTGAGTCCCACTTGCTTTCAGCCTTCCTGCCCCATTCCCAGCCTGCCATCATGAACTTGCACGGTGTTATTTCTGCTTGCTACATCAGAGCTGGCCACGCTGAACCTGGGAAAGCAATTTAGCTGTTAACTGTGCTGATGATGCACAAAGTAGGATGAAATCCAAAGGGCTCTTCCCAACTCTCTTGCCTGTTGTCATGGGCCTGATTCTGGTCTCTTCGATGCCTTAGTGTTGCTGCTGCAGCTCCAGCTTCAAGGTGCTGCAGATTAGGGCCAGCAGCGGCAATGTCAGTATCAAGATCATATTCTGTATCTATCTCCAGTACTTCCCATGCTGCCATGTAAACAAATAAGATTGTTGACAATCTGATGGGCCCTTTGTATGTGGTTTTATGGAGGTATTATTTAGGAGATAAATGTAGCAGATGCTAATACACAAATATTGCAGTAATGGCTGTGCCTGGTCTGATTGTTTCTAAGATGACCTAACAGACGAGCGGCGGAGGGTGAGTAATCTGCCATCTGAAGTTCTTTGTTCTTTCATCTCTTCTTCCTCATCCACAGTCTCAGAGAGTGAGAACATTGGTCTCTTTAATGAGTGGAGCTTGGCATCTGGTGGATGAAATGGCCTCTGTAAACCAGGAGCAGTGTTCGGTGCTGCACCCTCTCTGGCAGTCTTTGGAGTCCAGCTGTTGCCTGGAGCTGTTTTGGTTCTTGCTTAAATTAGAGCAGTTCAAATGTAATGCTTAGCATAATGGCCATGTCCCCTTTCCAACCAGGGCTGGGAAGGATGCACTAGGGCAGAGCTTCTTGCACTGGGCTGTGTTCCTGCTGTGCCAGGGTATTTTCCTCCATGTCACATGTATGAAGAGGGGAGGGCAAGGAGCTGTGGTCAGATGTGGTTCCATTGCTGAACTTCTTCATCTCCTGTGGGATGCTGCAGAGTCTGAGCTCAGGCAGCTGCTCACTGAGAAATTGTGAGTTTATTCCCTACTAAAATCGTAGCTCAGAAGGGTGACTAGATTCAGATGGCACTTCTCAAATTCACATTCTTTAACCTTGAGTAGAAATATGAGGTCCACTCTTTGGCTACATTGCTTAACCCACATCCTTTTACAGAGGCTTTGATGAACATAACGACTGCACTTTGGCTGGACTTGATTTCTGCTGAGTTTAACCATCGGGTCCTTCCAGAGAGTGTTCCAGAGAGTTTCCAGTGCTGCTCCAGAGTGTGCCTGAATTGTGCTGTAACGTCAAGCCCCTGCTCTCCGAAAGCGTGCTCACAGCTGGCAGGCACTAATGCAAACTCTCGTGGCAGGCAGGGCTCTAAACTGAGCATGGGGACCTGGCAGAACTCAGGCCAGCTCTCTGGACCCCACTTTGGTCCAGACCTGCTTCAGACCAGTTTGGTGATGTCAGCTCTGTCCTTTCTGGTTCTCTGCTTGCAAAAGATGGTGTGTCGATATGTGTAAGGCGAGGCAGGACAGGGTGTCTTCAGCTTTCATTTTCCAAAAGTAATGAGAACTTGCTTTGTGCCCTAATTATTGGGGCATGCAAGGTAGCGGTAGGCTCTCAGCTGTTCATGGCAAGGACTGTCCTTGTGTGTCTTGTTCTTAACAGTGCCTCTGGGCACTGCTGAAGCTGTGGTGCTCTGAAATGTCAGCGAAGACCAGGGAGAGGAGCGGGTTGTGCTGTCAAGTAGCTGACAGAATGGATAAGGGTGTCTCTCCTCCTTCTCCTCTGCAGCCTGCTGGTGCTCAAGCCTCTGCCCTTGCTGCTGCCTTTGGCCAGAGATGTGGGTGCTGAGAACGGCTGAAAGTCAGACACATCACTTCTAGTTTAGGGCAGTGTCTCAGCCTACCCATCGGCAATAAGTTCCGTGCGAAGACGGCAGCCCAGGTCTGTTAGAGAAAATACTGGGTCATATCCTTCTGCTGCCTGTGAAAGCCCCTGGGTGGGTGGGGGAGCAGGCAGGGACCTCTGGACCAGCAGCTGAGAAGGATGCTTGCTATAGGATGCTAATGAAGCAGCCCAGGTTTTGGGTGCTGACAGACATTGATGCTGGAAGCAGGGGACCTTGGTCCATCCCTATTCCAAGACTTGTTTTCCATTTGCTCTTCGAGTAGCTGCACAGGCTTGTTGAGAAGCCTTTAAGGTTACTGGTCTGAAACTGTTCTTGGCTGAAATCCTTGAGCATCCCTGCCTGGCATCCCACAAAGCTTGTAAGTGCAGAATTTGGGGAATTACAGACAGGGAGGGAGGATGCATGGGTGCTCTTCAGCTCCAAGCTTCCAATTATTGCCAGTACCAGTCTGATTTGGAGTTCCATTTCTCCCCCCTCACCTTCCTGCACATGCTCAATTGAAAAGTAGCTGTACCCTTGGGTTTTTTTGTTTTGTTTTGTTTATGTAACAAGAGCGCTGCCATCAAGGGCTACAAGGAACCTGTTCAAACAGAAGATGCCCAAGGGTGGGGGTGGATGAAAAAATGAGAAAATTAGGAGGGGAGGGAACTGCAGTCAGGGCTGTGCACATCACTGCTGCGTCTTGCTCTGAGTCACGCAGCCAGGGCAGCTCTGTGGATATCAGAGGTGTTAATGGAAAATCAGGGATGAAAGTGCTCACTGCAGATTTGTGAACACTTTTCATTAATTCATCTGGTTAATTTTGCTATGTCTGGAAAGACTCTATGTTTGTGTAGAGAGAGATCTTCCTTTCGGGGGAGTGGTGGTGGTGTGTGGAGGACAGAGCGTTGCAATCGGGGAACTTCCCCTAAATCCCCGAGGATTACAGAAGAAGCTGGGATATGCAGTGTGACATTACAGTGCCACCATATTTAGCTGACGGAAGGCAGCAATTCATTTATGGATTTCATAAGTTTCAGGACCGGACGTGACCCAATTGTTCCCAGTCCCCAGGGGCTGTGCTGGTGGCCGGTGCCACTCGCTGAGCGCTGCTGTGGGATGATCCTCACCGAGCTGTCCCACTCCACAGCGTTCGGGCTCTCAGCTGGAATCTGTTGAATCACGGTGCTGAGTCACCCACGTGAACCAGGCTCCATAAATAACCACAGGCGCTCCGCGGAGCGGCCGTGCATGACAAGGAGCTGAAAGTGCTGCTTCATGGTTGTAGCAAGAGCTCTAGGGGCGGAAAGCAAAATACTTTTCACAGCTTTGCTTTCTTTAAGCATCACCTGGGTCTTCACAATGTCGACAGGTACCCTGCTGTCATCCCACAGCAGGCATGTGTTCACCTAAGGGCTGGTTGCTGGCAGAGGGCTTGGGTGCCCTGTGCTGTGGGTTCCATCTTCATGCCAATATGTTTGTGCCCAGTTATCGCATCCTGTGTTGGTGAGCTCTTTGGCTCTGTGCCTGCACCAAGATCCTTGCTCCTTCTGTGGTCCCAGGAGAGACTGGGTTCCTTGGCAAGGCTGAGTCAGAGCTGGGTCTTGTTCCCGGGCTGAGTGACTCAGGGAAGGACTTTGTCCCTCTGCAGTGGACGAGCTGGGAGCCTGGGCTCACCACCTGGCAGCTGATTTAGGTGCCTGGGGTCAGGGTGAGCAATCCTCTGCCTCGCCATGGTGCATCTCCCATGCCAGGCTTTGCTCCAGCTGCTTGCCCTCTTTGGCTTACTGGGGACCATACTTACATAACTCCCTGCTGCCAACCCCCTATATCCGTGCTCTGACTTCATCCATGGGCTATGGCTCTGCTGCCTGAGCAGAGAGGGAGGTTGTGGTGTGCCCACCACAGTGGGCAAAGCCTTGCTCTAAAACCCTGTGTGGGCACCTGCAGGCCCTGCTGGGGTGGTCAAGAGTGCTGCAGGGGCAGGACAGGGCCAGAGAGCACAAGCTACCTGTCATTAGGAGACACAGTTAGCCTGTGTCTTCTGGAGGCTTAGAGATGCTGCCCAGGTATGTATAAGACCTGATTACACCTGTCTGTACTTCAACGGGAAAGTTAGAAAAGTTTCAGCCTCTTTCTGCCCATTTTAGTGAGGCTTGTTAGGCAGTGGGAGGAATCCCTGTACAAAACCATCCTATTTCGTCTTGGTGTGAAAGTTGTAAGTGTATTGGAGAAAGTGAAGAGGTGAAAGCACAGTACGTGGCGGGGTTCTTTTGTTCTTTCATTAGGCACTTACAGGATGGGACATTTAATTAAAAATGGTCCCTATGTATGGTGGAAAATGGCCAGTGTGGAAATTTCTATATGGCTGGGTTGCAGAGTAACATCCCAGCATAGACAAGGACTCTGTTACCTTGGATTACAGGTGTTTGTGGAGGGTCTTCAACAAGATGGTCCTTGCACTGGGTGGGCTAAAACCTGAGCCTGAGTCAAACACCCTACATGCTCAGCAAGGAGCCTGGCTGCTGGGAGCCAGTACCTGTGTGGGCTGTGATGGTACAGCAGTGATTTAGGGGGAAATGCTATTGCCACAGTTCTCTGAAACTTCTGAAATGGCAAAATCTGCACTGTTCTCAGTGTCTTCTTGGTTCCCCTGACTCTTACTCACTTCCTTTCAGATTTTCCTGCTACTCAAATTCACATCAGTTTCTACATTAGGGGAAACTGATGGAGTTAAGCTTTTATTTTAAACCCACTTTTTTTTTGCCTTTTCTGTGACCTGTGCTATTGCAGATGGTTGGGGTAATGTTGGAAGTTTCTCCATAGCGGTGGGGCTGTGTCCAGAACTCCCAAAGCCTGATGAAGGCTTTGTCTGCCTCAGTTACCAGCTCTCCTTTCTGTCAGGCACATGGAGCCACCTCAAAATGCAGTTTTAGATGTATTTTCTCGAAGAATGCTAATAAAATGAGTGATAATGGGGCTTTGATGCTGAAGGGACTGTCACGGGAGCATACAGAAGCTGAGGTCCATATCCCAACTGTCCTGGGTAAAAATTAACTGATGGCTCATTAACTTTGAACAGCAGGGCTTGCTCGGGAAGTATCTCATCCTGTCTGGTGTGAAGCAGGGAATTAGGTTGCCTCACACTGGGCTGATGTCCACCAGAAGATGAAATCAGCAGCTGGAGTTTTTCCTCCACACCCTTAAGAGCATATATTTGGTAGTGTGTTAGCTTGTGATTGGACTCATTGTGCTCGAACTGTCCCAGCAATCTGTTTCAAGTCAGAACTAAGAGATTTTTAATGATAAAAATACCCAGAGGAAGTGAAAGTGAACATAGGAGAAGCAAAGTATTCTGCAGGGGATTCTCTGCTTGCTTTAATTTTGTCTCAGCAAAACAGACTTGGGTTTTAGCATGGTGTACCGCAGCATTTTTGATGACTGGCATATTTTTAATTTTTTTTTTTCTTAGGATTTGTGGCCGGTGCAGCTACATTTGTTCATCTTTGCCATTACCTCCCGAGTGATTTCACTTCTCATAATTTTTCAAATGATAGTCAGTTCCAATATATAGATAAAAATTGTAACTGAAGCTTACAGATAACTGTTTTGACCTGCGGATGTGTATTACACTTGGCTGAAAGGAAAGGCCACCTTGCCTGAGCCCCTGTCTGAAAGGTGTTCTGTCCACTTGTAAAAGATAGCTGGAGTGCCTGTAGTTCTTGTGGCAAAATGCAGGTGTATTCTTCTTTCTTGCCGGTGCTTTGGAGGATTTGCCTTTAGCAGTAATACTCTATGTGGAAGGAAGAGCATTAATAAAAGTTTATAGTAAGCATTTTATGAACTGCTGTATAGCTGTAAAAAGTAAGGAAATGCATTTAAAGGATGTCACAGCCTCACCTCCCCTGCGGCCAGTGTGTGTGCAGCAGCTCAGCGCTCCCAGCGTCTCCGTTTGCTCAAGTAGCTCTCCTTCCTTGCAAAAATAGTAATGAATTTTAAACCTGTGGGTGCTGAGAATTTTGTTCATAGCTTCTCAAGGAAGCTCTGAGATGCACCTTTGCCCAGCTGCTTCTGTCGAGCTGTGACCATGGTCTTTGGTGGGCGAAGGGGGGCCGGGTGCCCCGGCAGCCGTGCCGGTGAGGTGCCACCAGCTGCCAGCCAGCTGCTGTTTCCATAAATTTCAGACACTTTAGAGCCTTATTGTCTCAGTGCCCAGGCAGCAGCCCTGTGTGGGCAGCAAGGGCACACACTGCCTTCTTCTAAAAAGCCCTCTGAGCAGGAGAGCGGCCGCAGCCTGCGTGTCACAGGCTCTGCAGGCTTTGGGAAGCAGCACGGTCTCCCGTCATTCATTAATCTAACACTATAATCTACTGTGAAACCCGTGTTCAAGGGCACATGTGGTTTAAAGTGGCAAGCGAGTAATGAACTTGAAGAATGGGACGTGACAAGTGATTTTACTTGATCACGAATATCCAGTTTCAGGATTGTGAGAATCTGGGGGAAAAATGCTTAGTTGCAAAACAGTTGCATGTGTGCTGACCGACTCCCAAAGCTGCAGTGTCTAGACAGAAAATACAGAAAAGCAGGTTGTGTCACTTAAATGTGATGTTTGAACCTGTTAGTTTGAAACGTATTCTAGAATAAAAATTATGCAAAATTAAATTAGTGTGACCTTACTTTGCATTTGGAGGCTGAGTATGCCCATCTTGTAAAGCCAAGTGCATTTATAACACTTCCCTTGGGGAAAATTACAGAGAGAAATGGAATGAGGTCTCTTCTAATTGAAAAGTGACAATGATTAGGAAGCCAAATACAAAATGTGTTGAGTATTTTTTTTCTTGTTTTGTTGTGTGTGTGTTTTTAAGAATACCAGTAGAATTATAAATTATGTGCTTTGCAGTTTGGCTTGTTTTTCATTCCCCAAAGGCTTTTTATTAGCATAGCAGCTGAATTGCACTTGTATAATAACGTATTAACTCAACATTTGGGTTTTTAATGATCTTTCTTCATTAGTTTGACTGAGCTGCTTGGATAAAATCTTACCGAGTATATCCAGCTTTCCAGTGTGTTGGGTTTTTTTCCCCCTTCTGCAAATGAAGCCCATGAAGACAAGTTCAAACAGAGGGAGAGTTGGCAGAAGCTGACTCCTCAAATGGGTATGAGTCTCCTGAAACTTGAAAAGCACAAATTGAGCGTGTGGGACTTTTTTGGTTTGGTTTGATTATTTTATTTTTTTGAATGGCCAAATTTGGCAACATGAGTGTTCTTGGGATTAAAGCTCATCTTAATGTGTTTGCTCCTACGCACTGGGAGGCTGTGCTGCTCACCAGCTGGGCTTGAGGCAGAGCAGAACTTGGGGCACTGTGTGCCCTCTGCTCTTCTTGGAGCTCCTGCTGGCCTCATGTATACATACAGCATTAATTTCAGCGGCACCACCAAGGAAGACACAGGGACAGGTACATTTCTTCTATATGACACTTAAACATACGAGCCCTTGTCTGTGTTGCAGGACAAGGGTAGATGTGCTCCACTGCAGGGACTGGCTGTTTGTTTCTCTGACCTAACAAAGGAGATTGGAGAAGAGCAAGGCCATTGGCGTGAAAAGGCCAAAGTCCAGGTGGAGGAAGCTGATCAGGTTTTATCATTGTCATGTTTAACCAAACCTGTTCACAGGATGTTAATGTGCACCTCAATTGTTCTCCCTCCCCCAAAGCGAAATACTAAAATCACTCTTCTTTTGATACCTCCAGTGTGCTTGCTGTGATGTTAGACTAGATTCCACATGGAAATAACTCAGTTCAGAGTTTGAAGAGCAAGGCTGAACACTGCCTGCACCTCTTGGCCTCATCCGGTGGTCCCTGAAAGAGAGGGTCCAGCCTGCCCAGATGACCAGCTCCAGGAGAGCATGGTGGGGAGAGATGGGGCAGGAGGAGCATCTCTGCCAGAAAGCAGTGTCCCCTTTGTTCTGGTAATCGTACTGTGCCTTGCTATTGCACCTCTTAGCACCCGTGTTGGAATACCCCAATTACAGGAGTCCCAGAGCCAGAATAAACAGCATTCAGGGCTGGATGGAGATGGATGAGACACTGGTGTGTTGTCCCAGTTCCTGATGGAATTCCCACCCTTTCTTCTGCTTCCAGCTCTCCTCATTATTAGTCTGTGCAGGGAGCTTGACTTAGGTCATTTGTAAATGACAAATGTCTCGTGTGTGCTTCTTACAGGGAAGGAATTAGGGCAGCATTTCCTGATGGCCAAAACTTCACCTGTGTCACCAAAGGACTGTGACTGATTTAGCAAGCTTTGGTTCATTTAAGGGACTGGTCCTCCTGGGAAAGGAACTTTTCCTTATAGCTACCTTGGTCTTGGTTTGTTTGTTTTGTTTGTTTGGGTTTTTCTGGTTTGTTTTTTTTTTTTTTTTCAGAAATATAACCTCTTCTAACAGAAAAGGAAGTTTTCCATCATTTGTATTTTTTGTGCTTTCTTACCTTGGCCAAAGCCCATGTTGCCTTTTGAGACAAAATTGACTCATCTTCTTAAAAACCGTGGGGGGGGTTTATTTATTTTGTTTTGTTTTTTCTTTTCTGTCAAGAATTCCACAAAAAGCAGGCTCTTCACCCAAGCTGGGTGGCTGCTCACCAGCCTCTGGACTCTGCTGACCACATGTAGGTGAGGTTTTGGGTCAGTGCCCCCTAGGGTCTGCCTGTCTGTGGGTGACCTGGAGTGCACCCAGGGGAGCTGTGGGGATGCCCCTTGTGCCCTTTTTTTTTTTTTTTTCTTTTACGGTCTTGCATCAGCCTCTTTTCCCAATCCTTTAAGTTTTGGTGTATTCATGGATCTGGTTGATCTGATTTGTGTTCAGAAGAAACAAGCTCCTGCTTCAGCCTGTTCCTGCAGCACGGCAGCTCTCAGGCCTGGTCACCTTGTTCTCATGGGTGAGCTATGCTGCTGCCTTGGGGCTGGGTCATAAATCATTTGGAACATGCTTTTTTTCCAGGCTTTTCCCCTCACAGTGGCATTTGGGTACCTTGCTGGGGTTGCTGTGAAAGACTAAGCACTGCTTTTTTAAGAAGATGCCTTTAGCTAAAAGGCAGTTTTAAGGCAAAACTCTTTTGCAACGTTTGGCTTTTAATCCCTCTCTTCCCACCCCACGTGCAATCTTTCAGTGTAGAGGCAGCTGCATTTTAGGGGTGCTGTAAGTATATGGGCTTCCAAGACACTCATACATCTAACTTTAAGTGACAGATAAAGCTCCTGCTTTCAAGGCATAATTCTGCTTTTTGAAGGTAGTGGGCAGAGCTGGTTAAGAATTTTGGGCAACGGCAGAAATAGCTGCTGTTTAGCAGAATGAGCTCTGAGGTAACTGGCAGCACTCACCACCTGGACTGTTTTCTTGACATTTATTTGCTTTTACTGGCACTTAAATGCCACCTGTCAGGAGAAAACTTTCCATTAAAAAAAATAAAATTAAATTTGCCTGACTCAGCAGAAGCCACCCCAGCTGGTACAAGCGGTGTGAAGCTGCCCTTTGATGCCCGATGGGTCTTCCTGTGTGTCTACAGCTATATATGTGTGTGTGCCTGTAGAGGTAAAATACAGATGGCACCATCCACGATAGCTTAGAGCACAGCTTTCCAAAACTGGATTTTGTAGCTGTCCCTACTGAGAAGCAAACAAATTTTAAATCCCCAGAACTATTGAATTTTGCTGGTCTGGCCCCTCCTTCACAATGAGCACTGGAGTTGCTGCTGCCCAGTCCTGGGCATAATGAGCCCTGGGCACTGCTGGCACCAGGGGGCTTGGGGGGAGCGATTGAGCAGTTCAGGGATTCATCTGCTCTCTGGGTGCCAAATGCATGGAAATAATGACCCCAGTGCTACATTTGCCTTCAATTTTCCTTAGCCTGACAGAGGTGTGAAGAATTATTTCCTTAGGAAATTTTAGGAGCGGCTTCTTACTGCCTCCTGCCAAGAGTCTCCAGAGTTATCCGGATAGTCTGTTGTTTGCTTGTTCTTGTTTGTTTTGAGGATTTTTGGCAGTTTTCCTTTATGCCAGTTCAAGCCACTCAAGCTGCCACTGTCAGCTGGCAGAGCCCAGAGCTGAGGGATGTCTGGAGCTCCGGGACGTGGCCCCCGTGGGCAGCCACTTCGTGCCCATCTGGCGTCTCACTGGAAAGCAGGAGGTCTCCCCGCCTGCGCCCTGTGGTGGATGGGCCGGTGTTGGGGAGAGTGGGGGCTGCCAGTGCTGATGCCTGTTGTGCCATGGGCTCCCTGTGCCACTGTTTGACCCCTGTAACAGAGGGGACGTGTGCCTGGTGCGAGACTGTTCTGAGGAGGACTTTGCTGTGGTCCTCCCTGAAGAAGTGGTGATGGGAAGAAAATTGCAGAAATTTAGCTTGCATTTAGCTAAATTGTTTCATTAGGATGAATTATGCTGTTCATGGCTCCGTGGCCCGAAGCGAGGCATGCTCAGCACTGAGCTGCTGCTGGTTTTGTACCCAGCAGTGGGGGCATCCAGCACATTGTAACTGGGAGGCCTTTGGGAAGTACTGTACTGCACTGTAGCTTGGAAACATTCTGCTTTGCAGATTGCTTTTAAAGATCCTTCGCAGAGACTCTTTGTGGCACTGAAAAAGTGAATTAATGAGTTTTTTATTAAGTAGCTGAGCTCAGAGCATGCCGAGTCTGCATAGGCATTTGTGAGAGCTTTCTGGGGGAAGGATGCAGTGATGTCATTGGCGTCTCAGCCACATTAGTTCTTCTTGTGCTCAATTACATGCTGCTTTTTCTGGTGGCTTAAAGTCTGTCTGTCTCTCTTTGCAGCGGAGTTGGAGTTTGTACAGATAATCATAATCGTGGTGGTGATGATGGTGATGGTGGTGGTGATCACGTGTCTGCTGAACCACTACAAACTCTCTGCGCGATCCTTCATCAGCCGGCACAGCCAGGGGAGACGGAGAGACGAGAACCTCTCATCAGTAAGTCACACCCTGCTCTTCCAACCCATGTTGTCCTGTGCTGTTTGCCAAGTGGTGTGACACTGGGGAAACGTTAGAGCCAAAGGCACTCATTCGGGTCATGTTTGCTCATGTGCCACTTGGCACTGTGTGAAGAAATATCCTCCAGGTTGCATCTTGGCATCATCTTCTGTCTCTCAGTTATTAGCAGGGGGAACATGACACGGGGATGGACATACACATTGAAGGGATGCCTCTAGCTCTTTAGGGTGCTGTATCAATATACATAATATACTATCTAGAATATATTATATATATAATATATACAATATACTGACGGCCACGGCCTCTGCCTTTCTCCTGAGCTTTGCAATTTGGTCTTTACAACAATGGAGTCACTACACGAGGCTGTTCTTGGTGCATCTGTTCTTGAAACCACCACATACCTGCAGCTAGTTGGGGTACATATGCCTTGCCTTTAACAGCCCCAAACTATCAAGTCCTTTGGTGGCTCCAGTTGGAGAGTCTCAAATGACCACATAAAAACTTATTGCCTGTCTTGAAGATAATAGAAAATCTCAAAATACTTTTTCCAGTTTTCACCAGTGGTGCTGCCATGACTATGGTGGAGAGGTCAGAAAACACTTGTCAGGCAGACAAGCAGAAATCTCTCTGGGGAGATGCTTGAGAAGGTCACTGTGTAACCCAGACTCATAAAAGCCTGAGGAGAAATGTGTTAATTGTACCTCTGATGGGGACTTGAAGGGCAGCCTCTCTGGCCTTTATGCAGTTTCCTGAAATGCAGCAGCTTAGAGAGACTTAAAAGAACATACAGAGAAAAGACACTACATTTTCTCAGAGAGAGCGCGTGTACTATTCACCTCTGTCTATGTAGCTTGGTTGTCAGTGCAGGGATATCTTATACTGCTTTTTATTTTTTTTAGCTTCACTCTGAAGGATCTTAAAGCTCTTTAAATGATAGGTCTTCCTTAAGGTCACTGCTTCACACCCTCTCCTCTGTGGGCTTCCAGGGCAGGCTGAGCACACCAGGGCTGCTTTATGGTGGTCTGTGTGGGGCTGTGCTCTCCTGTATCAAATCCATGCTTGCTACAGGAAAAAGATCAAACCAAATACTGGGATTGCTTTGTTTTTTCTTAATCTACTATTTTTTTTTTTTTTTTCTTTTTTTCTTTCTTTTTTTTTTTTTTTTTTTTTGGGTGGGGGTAAAATTTTACTTTTTTTTTTTTTTAATAAATCCTTTGTTTTGGTTTTTTGGAGGTTGT
>JAAGNO010012477.1:23124-42664 GCA_033439905.1 Ceryle rudis | reverse complement strand
TTAGGGTGGCGATTAATAGGCTATGTGCGGTGGTGTTCGCTCATATTAGTTTTGGGGGGGATAGGAGGGTCAGGGGGGGTAGTAGGATGGTGGGACTAAGGATTTTTAACTCGGTGGCGGGTTTGGGTGGGGGTGGCGGGGGGGCAGCAGTGGGGGGACATAAATATGCAGGAGGGTTGCGTTGCTGTGGGGCAGGGAGAGGGGCAGGCGGTGGGGTGGGACAGGGCTGGAAGGCGGTGGGTGCTGCACCCACATCCCAGTGAGTCCTTCTGCAGCCCTCAGACACAACTTTACCGGGGCTCACTTGTGCAAGCAAGAGCACAGGCACAGAGATGGGTGGCCAATTTCTGACTCCTGGGTTGTATCTCCCCGGGGGCAGCTCAGAGCAGGATGAGCCCCTGCAGGACAAAGGACCCTGGCCTCTTTCCCAGCCTGCATCCACCTGCTGTGGCTATATCCCCATCCCCACATCACTAGAGGGTCAGCATCCCTGGGCCAGCAGCTTTGAGAAGATCATCCCTGGTGCCTCCAGCACAGGCTGGAAAGCCAGGGCCAGGACTTCCTAGAGCTAGAGGGGAGATTCTTTCCCTATGGGACAGCGCCAGCATCCCCTGCCCCACAGCCCTGTGGGGAAGCGGAGGTGAGGGATGGCACAGCCAGCATCACCCAGCCATGAAGAGCCTGTGCCCTGTGCTCCCCAGGACCAAGCCCTACCCTGGTTAACAGACTGGCAGGGGGATGGCAACAGCCCCTTCCATGGTGCGGAAGGGGGACAGGGATGGGGAGCCCATGGCCCCCCAGTTGTGTGGTTTCTCTCTGGCTCTCTGCCGGGCATGGTTTTGATCTGGCCATTTCAGTTTGGGAGTGTGGAGGGGAGGAAAGCCCAGGCTGAGGCTCGCGGCAATAGGAGATACCAGAACAGGGAATTAATGTTAATTAATTCATAATGACTCTGAGATAGTGATACCAGATGCTTCAAAAGTCCAACGGGGGAATCTGAAAGAGCTTTGCAAAAAACCATCGCCCACCGGCAGTCCTGCCTCGCTGCAAGCTGGGAACGAGGGAGTGAGCTGGGAACTGGGATCAAGCTGGAGACCAGGATCAAGCTGGGACTGGAGGACCAAGCTAGAACACGGCAACAAGCAAGGAACAAGCCAGGAACGGCAAAACAGGGGCATGTCCCAGTGAGGTGACAGGCCCACAGTCATCCAGAGCTGCAGGGAGCCGCACCAGGACCCTCCCAGCCTCTTCCCACCACAACTCAGAAGCCAGAGTGAGGCCAGGGTGGTGAGGTACCCATCGTGCTCTGCTCCCTGGGCACAGGGGCTCTCTGAGACCCTTAATGCTCATTTCTTTCTCTCTTTTCCTCCATTTCAGGCACACTGGGTGCAGGGCAGCTACATGAGTGTGCACTGGGGCACCCGGGTGCCCACAGTAGGGAGGGATGGACAGGCTTATGATCTGGGACAGGGACACAAGTCCTTCTCCAGCTGGTGTCCCCACACTCAGAGGATAATTCCCAGCTCCTGCAGCAAGTCAGCAGCAGGAGGAACGGGTGAAACCTGGGTTGGTTTCTCCCTTCTCATCCCCAACATCCAGCCCTCGCCCTGTGCTATTGAATGCAAACCAGGCCGGACATCGGCCAAAGGGTGCAAAAGAGACTAGAAAGGAGCTTGAGCCCAGGTGCCACCTCTCCAGGGATGGGGACCCCAGAGCTGGTGCAGGGAAAGATGCAAACACAAACTCTGCAGAAACCATGGACAAACCCCTGGGCTTGGAGCCATTCACCACCCTGTCCCCGCTGACCAGTGCAGGGGATTAGGCTTCCCCCACTGGGATGATACAACCAGAGGGGACCCCTCAAAATAGGGACTAAGGAAGGTGACCAAGGCCCTGGGGGGCCCAGCAATGGCAAAGCAGGATGGCACAGCAGGGCCAGGGCACGGTGCTGCCATCGCTGCTTACATAAGGTGCCCGCTTCACATGCCACACACCCGAGTGGCAATGGAAGAGAGGGACGGATCCGTCCCTCCAGCAATCCCTCAGTGACGGCACTGCTGCTCTTTCTAGAGAAAGCATCCCCAAAACTGCCAACCCGCTCTCTTTGCTACCAGCATCGAGGTTGGGTGAGGCTCCCATGTCTCTCAAGCGCATTTATACCCCAGAACCTGACTGCAGCCGGGGAGAAAATGCTGGGTTTAAGATCACAATGCAGTTCCCCCGACAGCTCCTCTGAAGTTTATCTGCAGCGGGGAATGGTTCCCACCACCGTGCTGCCAGTGAAGCCACCCTTGAGACCTTGGCAGGGAGAGGAGGGGAACCCACAGTGAGCCACAGCCATGCCTGGAGCATCACAGAGCACCCCAGTACCAAGCTGTGCAGCCAGGGGGGATCTCCGACATCCCACCCTGGCTGTTCCTGGTGGATTCATCCTATCCCCCAGGGTCATTTCAGGGCTCAGAAAAAAATCCACTGTGACTTCACAGGTAAAGTAATCCTTTGGTCTGAAGAAGAGCAGAGACAATACAGGATTTTAAAGTGTGTCTTAGATCAGAGGCAAGAAATAAAGTGGCTTTTAAGGTGCCTTCCCCAGCAAAGCCGGTGTTGTATTAAGCCTATCCGGAGCGCTCGCTGCTATTCCAGGCCTGAAAGGAGCAAGTGAAGATTTTTTTATTAGTCTTGTTTTCATTATTTTCTGGTGGCTTCATTGCTTTGTGCTCACACAAAGGGAATTTCACCTGCTGTTCAGAACAAAAGGCCCCAGAAAGTTTTGCAGAGAAGGGGATGAGAAGAAGGAGCTTTATAGAAGCAAAACGAGTTGTTGCAGGGTTTGGGTTTTGTTTTTGTTTTGGGTTTTTGTTTTTTTTGCAGTGAGCTGTAAAACATCCCCGGCTCTTTGGTGTCTGCGGGAGGCTGGCACCAGCACACGAGTCCTCTGTCCCCACCGGTGTCAACCCCTCAGGCTGGGAGCAGGGTGGTCTCACAGCCCTTGAGACTGGGGTCAATTTGGGCTGCAGAGGGGGTGGGGAGAAAGCAACGGGATCACTTCCCATCCTTTTTCACATGCAAGCAAAGTCATCACCACGCTTTCTAAGAACAGGGAAGAAAAATTCCGGCCCTTGTGTTTGCCGACACCACTGCAAAACAGGTGGTTCGAAATCACAAGCACAGAGGAGGAAGAAAAACCCCTATTTGGTGGTTTTGTGCTCTTATTCACTGCAAAACTGTCCGGGTACAAATGCTGCTAAATACACACCATTTTCTCTCTAACACTCTTTACTCTATAATTAAGAGAGACTTCTAAAAATACAAATAGCCTCAAGCACCCAGCGAAGGCGTGCAGGTGCTGCTAACTGGAGGCACTTTAGCACAGCTCATTTTCTGGACAATTTTACTAGCCTGGCTCACACTCAGCGCCGATACTATTACAGTGATGCAATTATGCTGCTGCTGTCGTTGTCAGCTTGCTTTGCTTTTTTTCCCCCCGCCACCCCTGCGCTTTGCAGTTTGCCTTCGAAGGACACCCCCACTTCCCCAGCTCCTGGGCCCCCCCCCAGTGCGGGCAGGCAGGTCCAGGCAGCCGGGAATACGAGGGTCGCGCGGGTGCACCCACATGTGTGCACATGCATAAGAGCAGAACCCCCTGCATGGGCATTTCCAAAAAAGTTTTGGCTGAGAAAGCGAGTCGGCCAGGGGAAGCGAACAGAAGCGAGCAGAGGCGAGCGGGAGCCCAGCGAGGAACCAGCGCTCCCCAAAAAGCAGCAGCAAACCCTCGCCCGTTGGCCACGGAGGAAGGGGGCCCACGGCATTGGCATGGTGACGGCGGTTAGCCTGGCAAAATCCACCCCCCCACACCCCCTAAACCTGGCATTTGGGACACAGGGGTGAGGAGGGGGAACCTGACCCGCGAGGCTGCTGCTGCGAAACTTCCCCGTCTTATTTCTCCATAAGGGCTGCACTAGGTGGAAGTGATCGACTCACTATGAGACTGCTGTTTTTCCTCTGACTTGGGATTAAGACGGAGCTGGAGGAGCGGAGGAGCTGTCGCGCCGGTTCTCTGGCAGGCAGACACCGGAGCCGTCACTTACCTCTCACTGCATCCAGCCCCCCCGGCCGTGGGGCTGCGGGTCCTGGAGAGTTAGCTGGCAGGGGACCCCAGATCCACTCGGATTTCTCCCAGGACCGACGTTCGGCTTCCGTTTCGAGAGACAAGACCACACCCCCCAACCCAAACCAAAGGGGAAAAAAAAAAAAAAAATGTAGCTTATTCAAAAAGACAAAAAAAAAAAAAAAAAAGAAAAAGAAAAAAAAAAGAGGGAGATATAAAAAAGAAAACCACGGTTTTTTCTTGGTTCGGTTTCCCCCTGCCACCTCCTGCAGGAAAAAAAAATTAAAATAGATAAATCCCAGCGACCAAGAGATCCAGACTCAGGTGAATTTAGCTTCAAACTCCCTCTGCGCTTTCAGAGCCTTCACCCTCAAATGGGCTCTGGAAGATGCTGGGGGACCCATCGTTGCCAAAGTGTCATCAAATATCCTTCGGGCTCAACTCCGCTCCTGCCCGGGGAGGGTGGACTTCTTCCCTGCTTGCTGCGTGCTGTGGAGTTGGCAGGGACCTGCTTGTTTCAGCCTCAGCGTGGAGGGTGGGTGGGTTGGTCGGTTGGTTGATGTGGGTTGGTTTTCTTTTTTTTTTTTCTCCTTTTTTTTTTTTCCTCTCTCTCTCTCTTCTCGCTGCTATTGGTTTTCTTGCTATCTGATCCTGAGCGAGCGCTGCAGCTCGCCGCTTCCCTGCTCCCCCCCCCCAGCCTTTTGACAGGGAATGAAACGCAGACACCCAGAGAGACAGGCTCCAGCTTCTACAAAGCTCCACTCCCTCCTACCGCCTTTGTCCGTGAACAGCAACTACTCCCAACTCTGCCCGTACACACAAGTGAACCTCTGCATCAGCACTTTCCTAATGGCTGCTTCACCCGAGTCCTTCGGCCCTTCTTCTTCTTCCTCGCTTCCTCTCCTCCACCTTGATGGCTTCCGTTTGCTTTTTCTAGCCCGGCCCCAGCTCCGACAGCCACAACCGCAACGAAGCAACAACCCTTCCCCGATGGATCCATCTCAGCTCCCCCGTGCTGCCTGCTGCGGTCAGGGGGTTGCGGCCCTGCCGTCCATCACCGTCCTTTCTGGGCGCCTTCCATGAAAAATCGATGGCGGGTACCACGTCCTTGAAGGCTTCACTCCGTTTGTAGCTGGTTTAAGGGGCAGGGTCTGTGTGTGCGGAGAGGAGCTGGGGGCAGAGGGAGGGCTGGGAATTGAAGCCACTTTTTATTGCAGGAGAGGATTTTTCTTTTTCTTTTTTTAAAGATTGATTGGAGTCCAAGTTTATTTCTTGGTGCTGAACATTATTTTAAGCCATTTGGGAGGCTTTGGGTGTCTTCAGGTCACCATGTCCTTATAAAAGGAAGGCCTTTTTGGAGGGGGTCAAAGTGGAATCCTGCTCCAGCAGCTTTCTCCCTGTCACGGAGGGGAGCGGGTGGCAGAGGGATGCTGCAGTGGGCTCACAACCCTGGCTGGCTTCCAGCCAGAGGAAGAGGCAAACCAGCCACCATCTGTAATTTTTGTTAGACTTCCTCCATACCCAGTCGCCTGTGAGATCCCAGGGCTGCTGCCTGCTCCTTTTTGGGGGATCTGCAGGCTTTGTTCAAAACAGAATCACAGTCAGGAGACCTCCAGCCTCGACACTGCTCAGCTTGGCTGTCGCACAGCCAGCAGGTCACACAAAAACCATAAAGCCCCCAGTACATGTGGAGGTTGCCTCTCCCTCACACCATCACCCTTTTGCATCACCTCCCACCCCTTCCCAGCCTTCTCTTCATTCTTCATCTCCCCTCATGGGTTTGGGACCAGCAATCTCTCCCTCTCCTCTTCCCTTCAGCAGCACCCTGGAGCAGTGACTCTCCTCATCCCCAGCTCCCATCCTCTGGAGCATCAGTTGTGCTTCCCCTTGCTGCTCCCGATCACCCTGAGCTCCAGAGCACGCCAGGGCAATGCTCGCAGCACCACCTCCTCTCCCCTTCCCACACTGACTTGCCCCATCTCACCCCACTGCACCAACCCTACAAATACTGAATTTTAACCAACACTTTGAAAACCCCAGATGAAAAGTGCTGCAGGGCCTTGGTCTGACAGTGTTACCACCTAAACCCTGAAGGATGCTCAGATAACGGCAGGGATTCAGGGGTTGCAGCTTGGAGGGGACACCAGCCCACACACCGGGCATGGTGACCATGAGCATGACCCCAAAACACTGCTCCCTTCTACCTGTTGAGCAGCCCCTCACACCCCTCTGAGGCTCTTCTCCTGCCACCCCACCATGCTCCTTGCTCCTGGGAAGCTTTCTGAATCCCCCTGGCCCTGGTGCCCAGCCAGCAGTGCCAGCCCCAGGCTCCCCACACCAAGCTCCTTCCAACAATTAATATAATTAACGCTCTGGGCAGTCCGGAAATTGGCTGCAGGGCTGGGGCGGGTGGCTGGCCACAGGCCAGGGCTGAACAGGGAGGCACCACCTGGGGTAGGAGGAGCAGCTCTGGCCACCAGCACTGTGCTCTGCCATGGGTGCCAGTGACAATTTCAAGGGTGTTTTTCCACCAACGCAGCAAGTGGGAGATGTTCGGGGCTTGTGTGCAAGAGGTGGCACAGGCACCCTGGGGGGGTGGGGAGCAGGCTGCAGGCTTGGGGCCAGCTGAGAGGACAGGGGGAGCTGGACAGCCAGAACTGGCACGACTGGTGCTCCCATCACCCTGCCATGCTGACAGCTTACCCCTCACTCCCTGTTTTGCTATGGGACAGACAAAGAAATAGCCTGAGATTTCCATCTCAGCAAGCCCCAGGGTTTAACCAACCCACTGGGGGAGCAGAGAGGCTCCCCACAGTTTTGTCATCAGCTCCCCAGGACTGGGGAGAGCCATGAGGAAGCCCATTGCCCCCAGCGCAGTCATCTTGGGGCACAGGACCACAGCCCCAGGGAGCCCCATGCCCCCAGTGGGCTCTCAGCCATGGAATAGCTCAGGTCAGCATCCAGCCTCGCCCAGCAGCCAGGCCAGCTTCAGCCATTCACTGGGGAGCCATCAAAGCAAGGGGAGGAGGGCGAGAGGGTGAAGCGAGGGGGTGCACCCTGGCGGGGTCTCCGGCAGGTCCCTTCCCGATGCTGACAGCACGGCTGCGCGGGGCCCTGAGCAAGTCAGCGCAGAGCCATTAGGGCTAATTTAATCAAGACAGATGGCCCAATTGGAGGGCTGCCGCCCATAAATCCCACACTCGTGCTGCATTAGTGTCAGGGCTCCTGGAGGAAGAGGCTGAGGGGGAGGCAGAGGGGGAGCCAGGATGGGGAAACATGCTAAGTCACCCACCCTCCTGATGGCACAGGGCCACTTGGACTAGGTGCCACCACCCAAGTGTGCTCCCCATCCCATAGAGAGCAGCCTGGCCTTGGGGACATGGCCCACCATCCTCCAGCCCCTTCAGAAGCCCAACAGCTGGAGAAGGTGGGATTTTGAGCACCCTGGTTTGGATGAACCTCAAAAGGTGCAGGGTCGTTCACACATCACCCAGACCAAGGTAGGTTATGGTCCCATGGGAATCTCTCACACTTGCTCCAAGGAGTTTCGTAGCAGGAGGGAGACTGAATGTTGGGGGAAATAAGCTCAAAGTCCCACCATAGATCACAGTATGATAACTGGGACTTGAAACTACAAGCTGAGAAAGACCCAAGGCTGATGGATGCATCATCCATCCCAGAGCACAGCCAAGACACCCCAAACTCAAGCCATGCCAGCCAGCTGTGGGACACCCCTGCGGGGTGTCAGCTCCACTCTCCCACCACCCCACTACCTTTCCCACCTCTAGAAAGGTCATTTTTGGGCTCAGGATTATGATCTGATGACCCAAACCAGCCACATCCCCCCCCATCCCCATCTGCTGGGCACAGGCAGCGGGAGACACTCTCTCCGCTGCGCCACACAAGCCGAGTCAGGAAATAAGCTCTCATCTATCAAAGTTAAAAATAGCCCTCATCTTCACCATTAACGTGCCTTGCCCCTGACTCTCCGGCCGAGCTGGCTCCTGTCTCGCCGCCCGCCCGCACACCAAGGCCACCGTGCTCCGGGTTGAAGAAACGGCCACGGGGAAGGGACCGGACGGCTGCCGCCATCTGCTCCGGGCACCGGCATCGGTGTCAGCACAAGATGCCGGCTCTGCCAGGCCGCGCTGTTGGCCGGCGCCGAGGTGCAGAGGGCCAAGTCCTGGTGGGTTTTGGGAAGATGACGGGCCAGAGGATGCGGCGGACGGATGGGAGGATGGCGTGGGTTTGTGGGCATTGCTCTCACCCCTGGAGCGCTCATGGAGGCTGCGTGTTGCCCAGCAAGGAGAAAACAGGGGTGCTGCTCTGGTGCAGAAGAAATGATACTTGTGTGATAGGGATGGGGGGGTTACCAGGGGGACCTCAGCCTGGGAGAATGGCCAAGAACATCAAGGAGCAGTTGGGTGATGGAGATGGATGCTCAGAACTAGTCTCCACATCCAGAGCATTTTGAGGGCTATACCAGCAGCCAGTTAGCAGGGAGCACGACCAAAATAGGTCAGAGAAGCTGAACTTGGGGCACAAGGAACAATGAACCATGGCATTGCTATAGATTTATCTGGAAAAAGGAGGATGCGCATCACTGCACACCTCTGGTTTCTGGCTGTGCGTGGCCAGGAGGGAGGCAGGGAAGGAGCTGGACTGCCGGCAGGAGGAGCACGGCAGCCGAGGTCAGAGCTTGCCATGCTTTAGTGAGACCACACGTAAGGCTCAGGGACCAGAAAGTGCTGACAGGGTCAAGAAAGGGCCACTGCTATGCAGGGGTGCAGAGCAACTATCCCCAGACTGGGCATGAGTGACACTGTGCCCAGCAGGTCCAGCTCCTCAGGCTCGACACCTTCGCATCTGCTCGCCCAGCAGAGAAAAGCAAAAGCAGGATTGAGCCTGAGGAACCATCAGCCAGGATCAACAGTTCATCTGATGAAAAGCCATGGAGTAGGTGAGCCATTTCTCCCCCCAAATGGCTAGCACAGGGAAAAAAGACATTTGTATTTCTGCCAGCCAATAAAATGAGATGCCACTTGTAGCTAGTGAAACTCTGCAGATTTTGCTAATAAAGGATTGCTCCGTCCAGCTTCCAGCTGGATTCCAGCCCCAGCCACAACACAGGCACTGGCAGCATCAGCCATCGCATCCCTAAGCGGGTCGGCCCTGGGCCATGCTGTGGGTTCAGGCTCACTGCAAATTCAAGCTCTGCCCCACAGCAAGGACAAGCTCCTGTGCTGAGGTTTGCTCCAACCCACAGCATCCCTGTGTTTGCTGTAGGGACCTTGCTGCTGGGATCACACCATGTCCCCTGGGAGACTCTTAACACATCTCAGGAAATTTTCCTTTTCTATACAGCTTAATTTCTCCCATTAGAGCTTGTTTCATCATGGTCCCCAGGGGATAGTGCTCCCCAGCATCCTTCTCTGACTCTTCCTCCACTTCCCTCCTCCTTCACACACACACTGCTTGCCTCAGGGAGGCTGATTCTCACTCCATCATGAGCAAGGCTAGTCCAAGCAATCATATCCTCCACAAAATATGACCCTGCACTGCCCCACTTGATGCTCCACTACATTTTCCCTGAGGTCACAACACTCTCTGTAGGACTTCAAAGGCGCTGACCCTTCCTCACTGCATGTAGAAGCCCAGGCCATGTCTGTGGGACAGACGCTCAAGGAGACCTTGGCCAGTGCATTACACCATGGCCATGAGCATGAGGTCCCCTCTAAAAGGCAGGGTTGTAGGAAGATCCTCATCAGCTCCGTGTGGGAATCACCTCTCCCTGGGCTTTGCAAGTCCTTGAATTGGAGCATCCAGAAGCAGCAGGTATCCACTGATGTGATCTGTCGTGCAAAGCCCACATCCCAAATGGGACTCCTTAACTGATCCCAGAGAGGCGGATACCTCAGGGAAAGGGAGGTATCCCTTTCCTGCTCCTCGTCTGTAGCTGAAGAGCAGATAGAGCCAATTTGGGAAAACCATGTGCCCTCAGCATGCCACCACAGCAAGATCAGGCCAGAGGCTATGTCACACTGGGATTCTGCCCAGAAAATATAGGGCAAAGCAGGAAGCAAGAAGCTTATCTGCTGCTGTTGCAACCTGCAGTGTTTGGGGGGAGGATTTGGGGCAGCAGATGGGATTTCCTAGACCTCATGCGTAAGCCCAGTGCTAGCTCCATGTCCTGAGCCAGCTGAGATGAGCACAGCTTTGGCTTTTTACCATGGGATGCTCCAAAAGGAATGGCAGTGATGCTTCTAGCACCTTGGAGAAACCATCAAATCCCCTTTCTACTCTCCTCTCTCCATCATCAGTGCTCAGCTCCCCTTTCTCTCACGTGTGGGGTGGATTATTTTAGGACAGAGAGGAAGAAAGAGCAGCAGCAACCAGCCAACTGATGGCTCTGCTCACAGCAGAACCCCAGCAGGCTGGGCATCCCAGACAGGAACCTCATATAACCCAGAGGCTTTCCCAAAGGGCTGGCTGAAACCAAAGAGCCCAACTGGCTCCTTACATAAATGACCTTAGGGCAGTGCCTCTGAGACCACCAGACCAGGCAGCAGATGCTCCGAGGCAAAATCCACCCGGTCCTGAGCAGACGTCACCTAATCAGCACATTGGCTTCTTCCCAAGGCGGTCTTGGGGCACACAGTAAATATCTTATATAAGCACCTCTGGCTTGAGGTCGGATCCAGTTCAGCCTTGTACAGCAATGTCCTCCTGAACAGGGGCACAAAGGGTGGCCTGAGGAGCCAGAAGGGACTTTCCCCAGCATGGACCTGTTATACAGTTGTAGAACCCTTTGGTGATCCATCTCCACAGCTTTGCCAGAGGAGGCTCTAGGAGAAACCCTGACGGATGGAGTCAAGTCACCCATCCCCAATAGCAAAATAAAGGACAGAAGGAAGACTCAAAATGACATCACTTCTGCTCCGAAACTATTTTGTCCTCCAGGACTTGGTAGCTGGGTATGCAGCTGGAGAGATCCTGGAGACCCCAGTACCAGTCCATAAGACAACCAGTTCTTCAAGCCCAGCCACAGCTCAGCTCTCACCACTTGGGAGGTTTCAGATCCCAAGCTACCCTGGCTTACCCTGCTGCAGGTTAGCCCCCAGATTTCTCAGCATGGCCAGAGGCACAACAGAGGTCCTTCCTCTTTGTCCCAGGCAGCCTCCTGGAGCCCACTGGAGTTGGGAGGCTGGAGAGGGCCCACAGACAGACACAGCTGGGGGTAAACTGAGCTAGGGCACCTACAACACTTAAACAGTCGGCACTGGCTTTCCCTTCATGCTGCTCAGTGAGGTGAAAAGTGATACAGGAGCTATGCTGGCAGGTGACAGTTCCTCCCTCCAGGCTCACATCTCCAGAGGATTTACCCAGGTGGTTTCACAGAGCTTTTGGTCAAAAAAACCCCAAAACCCCTCAAACAAATAAGTGCACTCAAGCCTCACTATTGCCTTTACCAGCACCAGCCTTGTGGGACTTGCTCATCTACAGGACATTGCCTGTCTGCCAAACCAGATCACACACAAGCATGGCGAGCTCAGACCTCAGCAGGAGGATGCTCAGAGGCACAGGCAGCAAGCGGCCAAGGGAGCAGACAGGACACAACCTGCCCCTCTGCCTGCCACAGCCTCCCTGCTCCTCTTTCACAGGTCACCAACACCCATCCCCATCTTTCACAAGAGGAATTTCACACCAGCCCTCGCTGCTAAATAAAGCAGTCCAAGCTTTACTTGCACTACCCAGGCTCCCCGGGGTGGTCCTGGACAATGAGCAAGGTTAAACTTATCCCAGCAGAAATGGCTTCTCCATCAGCACTACTGCCCCAGGCTGAGCTGGTCCTGCCACCACCACCCCCAGACTTGAGCAGAAAATAGAGTTAGACAGAGAATTTGGGTCTCTGTGGCTGCAGCTGGCATAGGGGAGCACAGCAGCAAATGTTTGTGCTCTTCTGTTATCAGCAAGAGGTCTTTGCCCTATTGCTGCTCGCTCACAGGGTGAGGTGGAAGTGGGTCTGACAGCTGCTGGTGGCAGCCAGAGTCCTCAGACCTGGGGTACAGAAATAAATGCAAAACCATAATGAATTGCTCCAGCCCTGTCCCCCAGCACATGGCATTAAGCAATGCTGGGGAGCTGCAGGCTCCAGAGTGCTCAAACTTTGCAAACAGGATTGAAGAAATGGTCAAAAGTAGCACAAAACCGAAACACAACAACAAACCGAAACAGTTTTCATCTTCCACTCAAAGCCACAAGCAAGACCCACACCAGACACCCAGGCTGGGTCAGGGAAGCCAGGACAGCAAGAGGACAGTCTGAAATAGAGAGCTGTATTTTAGGAAGATAACAGGGATCAGCTGCCTCTGATGGGTATTCAGAGGGTGGGGGGTTGGAAAAAGAGGAGTTCAGTGGTGCCCAGAGACAGGCATATGAAGGGCTGAGCTCTTCTTTGGCTTGTTCAGCAAAAGAAAACTGTGCATTCAGATGGAAGCAAATTGGTTTCAAGGGAAAGTCAAAATTGTAAAGGTTGGGTTTTTTTTTTTTTTCCAGGAGGCTCCAGTTTGCTCAACACAAAACTAAGCAGCTTCTCTCCAGGCTGTTGTAAAAATCACAGTTCTCCTCTAGATTAGTTAAAAGGCATTTTCCAGACCAGAAAAGGAAAAGCCCCATTCAAAAAAAAAAAAAACAAAAAACACCAGATTATCCTGACTTCTTGAAACAAAAACTTCCCATTTCCAAAAGCCGAGGTGAAGCACCACAATCTTCTCAGACATTTCCCTGCCCTGTGTTTTGCAGTTGCACATATTTCCCAAACACTTTGGGTTTGGGATCGGTGCCAGGCTCTGCAGTGCTCGTGCTGAGCACACACAGCTGCCATCACACACCAGACCAGAGTTGCAGTTCAGCTGTAGGGGCAGAGCACCCAGCAAAGCCAAGGGCAGGGTGCTTATAAAGGGGTGGGAAGAGGCTCTTTCCCTTTCCAAGAGGTATCCATCCCTCTGGGATCAATCAAGGAATCCCATCTCGGATGTGGGTTTTGGGCGACAGATCACATCAGTGGATACCTGCTGCTCCTGGATGCTCCAATTCAAGGACTTGCAAAGCCCAGGGAGAGGTGATTCCCACACGGAGCTGATGAGGATCTTCCTACAGCTCTGCTTTTCAGAGAGGACCTCACACTCCTGCCATGCACAGGTGACACATGCACCTCGCATGGGGACAACAAGTGTGCAGCTGAAGGAGCATCACATAGAGGAGGTGTGGTACCCAGAGAAGGTGTGGTCCAGGTCCCTGGGAGAAGAGGAAAGTCCTCCCTTTGTTCCAGCAGCCTCAACATTAAATTCAGCCCCACTGGGCTGGCAATTTAGCTGTCACAAGGTATATACGTACACATGTGAGAGCAGAAAAGTATATATTGTCTTCCTCAAGGACTGCAGCCAGCAGGCTGGCGCTGCCTGCCACGCCTGCACTTTGCACTTCTCAGAGATGTTTCTTTAGAATTTTTTTGCCTTTTATTTTTTCCTCCTCTCTTTCCCTCAATTCCAGGTGCTGAATAATAAAAGACAACGCAACAAAGAGCTTCCCAGAGCCCAGCCCCAAAGGACCAGGACCCCCCATGTCCCCTCATCTCCCTTAATGAGGGAGATTCCCAGGGTAAATTTTTGGGTTGGTTTATCAAAGACTAAACTGTGCCTCCCCCCAGGGGATCTTCCACCTCTACTCCATTAAATAAATAATAAAAAAAGAAAATTTTTAAACCCCTGATGTTCAACAAGACAGCTGCAGGGAGGCTACTTGACTGATTGAGTTTTTACCTGGTCCTTACAGGGAAGCTAAGGTACTTAACATAGAAATGAGGTTTAGTCACAGCAAGGCATTTAGGATTAGAGTTGGCTGGAGAAACCCTGATGGAACCACGCTCCTTCAGAAGATGCACTCCTGTCAAAATTGAAATGCTTTGCGAGATTGAATAGGGTGAGGCAGAAGTTCATTTTCTAAAGAAAAATCAGAGAGCAGGTACAGGAAAGTGTGTTGAATGGAAAAAAAAAAGGTGCTTTTTCTTTTAAGCCCTGCTGGTGTGTGTGTTGGGGAGCTTTTTTTTTTTTCCTTTTTTCTTTTAAATTGTGCATTACTCAGGGAGGAACCTGAAAAACTGATTTACTGTTTTCTCTCTAATGACAAATTTACCCTAACTCAGCAATTCCCTGCTCCCTGCTGGCTCACAAGCTGGTAGCCCTGAAGACACTGATGTTTCTGCAAGAGATACTTGCTGTTGGACTCCAAGGCCAGTGCGACTCGATAAAACATGCTATCAAAACCCACCTGGAGTGAGCCTCAGGAGGCAAGGGAAGCCCAGCAGGACCTAAGCAAGCAGCATAGTTACAAACAGAGTGGCAATGACCTTCACTGAGTCCACAGCAGCAATCGAGAATTTCTCACTCCTACCCCACACCGTTTTGGAAGCATCATCACACTGGAAAGCGGCAGAAGGGATGGAGGAGACCCTCAGTATGGAGAGGATGGGCGAAGTGATTTGACTTCCAAAGTGACAGAGCCTGGGGTTTCTGCAAGCCAGTTGGCTTCCATTTCCAAATGGTTCCTCTGCCAAAATCTGATGTAGTTCCTATGAGGTAAAACTGTTACTTCCAGTAACTTTCAGTCTTTCAGTGAACACTCATGCGCCTGGGTCAGACAAGCACCGCATCAGGGTCAGGTTTGTATCAGGAGGTGAGGAGCCATTGGCATCTCCCCAGGGAATCAGTGGATGCCTCAACACTGGACACTTCTAAGATTCAGCTGGACAAGGCTCTGGCCACCTTGTCTAAATAATGTCTTTGCCAAGAAAGGTTGGACCAGATGATCGTCGAGATCTCTTCCAACCTGGGATTCTATGATAGCGGTCATAGAATCTCCACGAGTCAGGGTTGCACTGGGTTCTTGGGCTCTAGTTTGAGCATCAGTGATGAGTGACAATGGCCTGGCCTTCTCCTCCTCCAAGTCAGCACACGTGAGCACCTGCCTGCTTACAACATAGGGGAAGGACCACTGGGATTTCAGGGTGTTGGGGCCAGCAGCAACCGCTAGACCAGCCACACAGATTTTGCACAGCCCTTCCCTGGGATCAGAGCCCATGAAGGGCTGCAGCCACATCCATGCTTATTTAGCAGATGTCAACAGCTTCCCTGGCTCATCTCCAGGACACAGATACTCCAGACCATCCCTGAGATCACACTTCCCATCAGGCTGCCACATTGTGGTGGTTCAGCAGCCCTGCCTGGAGCAGGTAAGTTCAGAGGAGATACTTGTCTAATGGTAGGAGCTACAAGCAGAGCTGCTGGACCCAGACACAATACAGGACCTCAATTATAGCACAGGCTACTGCCCATATTACACCAAAACCCCTTCTCCAGGCCATGGGCAGCTAAAAGCTTTACAAGTGGTTTTGGGGGGGAACAAACAACAGCCCATGGTCCAAGGGAGCAAATTCCAAGTTATCCTTCAGCCCTGCTAGTCACTCATTGCCATTCAAAACCAAGGAGGGTTTGTGCCAGATCTCAGGCTGGGAGATGTCCATGAACCCTCTGACTACCATCCCTGTAACCCCAGCTGCATGCCCAGCCATTCAAATCAAGCAGTATTGGGAGGTTTTTGTTCTTGTTTCCCCCCCTTGCTTCGGGATGAGAGGACCTTTATAAATGACTTCCGCTTAATCTCATTGCCAAGCGGACATCGCTGGCTTCTGCCGTCACATCATGCTCTGAAGACAGATAGAGTTTTCTGCACAGGCTTAAAAAGAACGTTGTTTGCAGAACAGAGAGAACATGTGAAAAGGAGAAAAAAAAGAGATCTGTGATATTTGCTGGTAGAAAATCCTGCTCGTTTGTTTGGACGAGGATTCTCAGCACGTACAATCTCAGGAACAAAAGGAGATGCTTGTTCTCTGCTGTGTTTGTGGAGAGAGTCCTGTAAATATTCTGGGATGGCTTTGCTGTAGCAAAGACCACCTAACTGCCTCCAGAAACCACTCGTGGTATGCCCAAAACCACTGCTGAGGAGTCCAACCCTCACACAGCCCCACCAGTCCAGATGCCAAGCCCTTCGCTTTTTACACCGTAGAAAACAGCCTCTTCAGGTAGAAGCAGCCACAACAATAAAATTCCTTTGGGCAGAAGTTTTGGGAAGTAGCACAGCTCCATCTGACCTTGCTGGTACTCAACGAGAGGTAGGTCAAATATTTTAATTGCCAAGTCACTAATCCCCCATGCGCAGCATTTCAATATTTGTATTGCTGCGGACTTACCGCCTTCTGAAGCCGCAGGGGGAAAGAAATAGCAGCCTGGATTGATGGGCTAGTAATTTCTGCCAAAATACAGCACTGGATACAACTGCTCAGGATGAATGGTTGTGACTGCAGGGAGAAGCAAGTGGAACAGCGGGGAGTTGCTTCTCCCCCAGCTGCATTTCAGGTTGGATTCAAAGCTTTTGCCACCTTCCCAAAACAACGGCTGCCTCCTCCAGTGTCCAAGCACAACTGGCCTGACCTACACAGGCAGCGCATCCAGACCAAACACACCCTTTCAAGCTCCTGTCTCCCATCACCATCCAGAAACTCAGAGCACAACAGTCAGTTTATTATTCTGATAAGCAACCAGAGGGCAAACCAGCCCCACCAGCACGAGCATCTTGCAGGCTCAGGTGCTCACCAGGGTTCCTATGCCTGCAATGCGGCCACCTCTGGGCTGCAGCCCTCCCTGCAACCCAAGACTCCTTCATCGGGGAGAGGACTGGCAAATGGCATTGATGATCCCCAAGGAATCTGAAGGGACTGGAGTATCATTACCCACAATGGAATTTGGCTCACACACAAAAAAATAATTAAAAAATACTACAGCAGGAGTCACAACTCCCAGGTCACGCAGGGACAAGCAGGAGGGAAGAGGACCCTGAATTATCAACTCCAGACCCTGCCATCACCAGCAACCACGTTGCATAATCCAATTCGGAAATCTATCATGGAAATCTTAAAATTAGCTCAATTTTCTACCCCCCGGCACTGCTGGCATCCTGCTCTGTAGCTGCCTCCTTCTGACAGCACTGAGAATACTCCACTCCAGGCATGCCCAGCTCAGGATGGGTTTTCCCATGGCTCAGGGAAACAGAGGTCCCACGCATCTCCTCAGGGCTGAGCACAGCCAACATCAGCTCACTGACAGCATCTCTAGAGAGTAAAGAAAATTGGAGGGTGGAAAAAAAAACCTGCAGCATAGAAAGCATCACATTTTCAGGCCAGAACTGAAAGGTCAATCACTTTATAATCTTTCGGGTACAGGAATGGTCTTGCTCGTTCAAACAGGGCTTAGCAAGACAAGGTCCTGGCCCAGAATAGAGACACTGCTGCAAACCTGTAAGCAAATAATAAATTCTGATGAAGGCAGAGGATGCGTCACTAAAATGGAACGGGCTGGATTCTGCCCTTATATCTACCCCTGTAAATCCCGGACAAAGGATTTTCTAGATTACGTCTGCACATTCCTTTCCCTGCTGCTTCATTAAATAAAACACAGTGCCCCTATCCCAGCATATGCTGGAGCGCTTGTCCCAGGCATGCAAGGAGTGGGCAGCCGGTGCTTCGGACCTCAGAGCTACCCAGGGAAGAGGATATCCTGGGGAAAGAAAGAGCATAGGGGATTTTTTTTTTTTTTGTTGCCCCCATCTCCCTTTTTCCCCAGCTGTCAGGGAGGATGTCCCTTTGCTGTTGTGTGGTGGATGGAATACTCAGGTTGTTACACCAGCAGCCCACAAGGCTCAGTGAGTCCTTTTGCCATGCAGGTAATTCTCCTGGCTGCTCCAGAGACCTGGGACACACTGGGGCACCATGCAGAGGTACTTCATTTTCAGTCTCACTTTTGCAAATAAGAAAGCTTTGATATTTTATTTATTTTTATTTTCCTCTCCTTAAGCTCATTCATGAAAATCTGCTCTTTGGGCATCAAATAGCAAGGGAAGCCCCAGCTTTGGGGTGCAGGAGGATGGAAGAGGCCATGCCTGCTGCAGTACAAGGCTCATACCTCTCCTTTGCTCTATTTCCCCCACTTCTGGCCTCTGCAAAGGAAACCGTTCATGTAACTGCTCAAAGCCCATCCCACAGGGAGCACAGACCAGGTTACAACAGAGGATGTTGACCTCTGGATCGGGCTGGTCCTTCGGTGCGTGAAATCCCACGGGAACAATTATCCAATGGGAGAGTTAGTCATCCCGACCCAAAGCCATTAGTTACAAAACAGAGAAGAAGGCTTAAAGCTCTTATGCTTGAACATGTTAGCTCAGCCCTTTAGGGAACTCCTGATGTGCCAGAGCATCTAATCTCTGCAAATCACTTTTATTCTGCCTTGCTCTGGGTTTTTCTTTTTAATCAACTTAATCTTTATTCATGAGGTGTGCTGCTGCATTACAGAAACACCCAGATCCTGAGCACCAGGCTCAGGAACGGAAATTGGGGAAACTGGGTGTTTGTTCCAGCCGGGGCTTAAGGTCCGAAACAATTTATCTGGACTCATGGCATGCCCTAGCACTCCTCCATGTCCCAGCAGGGAGGAGGAGGAGAAAGAGGTGGGGAACTGCCCAAGAACGCAGAGGACAAGCGCTACACCCCGAGGCTGACGTGCTTTAATCGGCACATCTCGTTGCTATATTTAATCATCAAGGTCCACGTTCACCTAGCCTTGCTGAGGGAGCCTTTCATAAAAAATAAAATAATTAAACAAAACAAAAAAAAAGATCTTTGAAACATAAATAATAAGTTAAAGGGATCAAAGAAACAAGCAAGCAGAGAGCAATAGCAACATGAAGTGAAGAATAAAAGGAAGCGCTACCGGCCTTGCAAGAGGAGAAGTGGGGCAGGAGGTGGCTCCATTCCCAGGGAGAGCAGAAATGCCAGGACCCCATTCCCCTTATCCAGCCCTACCTAAGGCAAAGATTCACCGTGTCCAAGAAAAGGGAGGTAGCCAGAGCACGGTGGGGTGGAGCATAGCTTGACACCCAGCACAAGCTCCCAGGAGCAGGCTGGGAAACACCAGTGCTGCTGCTCCTTTTTTCCCCTGGGAAGACATGAGCAATTTCCATGCACACTTCCCAGGAAACAAAAGGTCATCACCTGGGGGTCCCCAAGAGGGGTTGGCTGAGCATGACCCCATCCCCACAAATAAGCACCCCCAGTTTCCCCAGATACAAACAGCAGCGCTCAGCAGCCTGTGGTGCTCTCACTCACGATCCTCCGAGGATCAGCTCGCCCCCCCCCCCCCCCCCGGCTCACCCGACCCCCCCCTTACTCCCAGGAGCCCCCCCCCCTCCCCTCCCCCTCCTCCCCGCGCTCCCCGTAGCCCCGCCCCCCGCCCTTCAGCTCCTCCCAGTACACCCAGTAGCCCC
>JAAGNO010012477.1:9237-23024 GCA_033439905.1 Ceryle rudis | reverse complement strand
CGGGGCCCTGGGGGGCCCCCACTCACATCCCCCCGGGGTGCAGCCCCCCCCCCCCCCCCCCCCCCCAGCCGTGATCCAAAGGTACTAATGGGATTGTAATTCCTCTAACGAGCTGTAATTAATTACCCTGTTAGCACTAGAGTTTAACATTTTTTGGCAAACACGGTGCCGTTTTGTAGCTAGAGGGAGGCTCTTCCCCAGCACCACGATCGCAGCTGCAGACAAACCCCATCTCAGCCCCCAGCACACTCCCTTTTTGCCTGGGGAGTTCATTCCCCTCTGCCTCCATCCAACACTGTTGGTACCTTCAGGAGAGGACCCTGGAAACAACCACAGAGCTCCCAGGTCTCCCCCAAATTACAGACAACCAAGTCACAGGTACCAATTCAGCAGGTTTACAGCCATCTCCTTCACCAGCCCCTTGAGAACATTAAACAATCGTTCGTGTTGGTAAAGGCCTTTAAGATCACCGAGTCCAACCATTAACCCAGCACTGCCAAGTCTAATTCCCTCTGGCAAATTTAATAAGAAAAGCACATGCAGGTTGAAAGAGATACCGGGACCCTCTGTGGTCCCTGCAGAGCAAGAACACACTGGAGGAAATTCCCCAAAGCACCGAGGATGGAGACAAAGCGGGTGGGGGGCCAAAGTAATGTCTGAGCTGTGTTAAGCAGCACAACAGCCCTGAGATGCTCAGAGCCAAGTCGCAGCCTCCTGCCTGCCTGGCATGCAGGATTGCACCCATGCATGACAGCCATGCGCAGTGGCTGAGCCCAGCCACCTCTCCCGGCTCGTCTTCTCCATTACCTCCACACTTAATAATTAAAGCATCAGTGTAAAGGCATTAAAGTTTCAGGGACTGACACGTTCAGAGCAAGGCAAAGAGCTCAGGGACCAGGCAAGGACTGCCACTAATGAACGCTGCACAGCACAAGCAACAAGGAGCAGGTCCCTGCCCATCTGCCCCCATGGACAAATCCTTTCTACCCTCTTCCCAGATCTGCTTTCCAAGAGCATCCACCTCAGACTACAAGGAAGGTTTGCTCAACATCAGATATCTCTAAAAAAAAGTCCTAATAGGGGGGGGGGTTTCTACCCAGGGAGCATGGCTTTTTATAGAGCACATGGCTTTGCGTGGAGCCAGCTCTGAGCAAGGGTTACGAGTTACCTTTGGCTGTGGAGGCTGAACAGGAGGCTCTTCTGCAGGAGCAGATGGAGTCGACACGCCTGGGTGCCAGCCCAGCCCTGCTGCGGTGACAGACTGTCCCACGCTGCCTCCCTTGATGATGCTGCACTGAGACCCCCATACAGGAGCTGGGGGAAGGCACCTGAGGGGCCGAGCACTGGCACAACTCATCCCACCACCAAACTGCAGCCATCCCACCACCAAATACCATACCAGGCAACCCTCCTCCAGAATTCAACTCACCCCCTTCATTTCCTCCTATATATAGCCCAGCAGGCTGAGAGGAGGATACTTCTCCTCTCCTTAGGCTCAGCTGGGCAGAGTACACCATCTTCTCTCAAATACCTGCAGCAATTAAGCTAATTGAATCTCCCTGGGTAGCTGATGCTGGTTCCCTGATGGTGCAGCCCAGGCTGCCCCAGGACTGAGGCTCTGGGTTCCTCTGCACTTCTGGGGATACAAGCCCTTCGTGCGCAGGGTGGGATCCCTGAGACAAAACTCTTTAGACTCAGAGTTCCATGGAATGTGACCACAGCAGCAGGGGGAGGTGAAAGAGCACAGCCTGTCCCACCGTGGAGCAGCAGAGGTTGAGGTTTGGTGTAGCCCTGCCCATGGGGTGGTGGGGCCAGGATTAGTTTGGGGCTGAGAATGGGGACCAGGAACACTCAGGAAGCACCTTGGACTTCCCTTCACTTGCTGCATCTCCTCTGAAAATGAAGAGCTGTTTGCATTAGGAAGCACAGAAGAGCGGGGCCATCTGAGCCGAGGCTGTTGCCCAAGTCGGGTTTTGGTGTGCCAGGACCACGGCTCAGTGATCAATCCTCCCCCGTGACACTGCCTGGGCCCGGGCGCAAGTGAGCATTACCTTGATTAAAAGAGATGGGTTCAGGCAGTGCTCGGTCCCAGCAGCATCCCAGCAGAGCAAGGCAGGATGTCCTCCGTCATCGAGTCCAGCTCCCCAGATGGCAGGTGACAGCAGGGAGCCCGGTGGGTCTCCAGGATGCTGCTCAGCACCGCAGGCCACCCGCTGCCAGACGCTCCCAGGGACCGTCCCTCCTTGCCAGGCAGCCAGAGGTTGTTTCCCTCATTAATCCAGCATTTGCTCCTCTGAGGATGCTCCTGCCCTTTCAAAGCGTCTCCTGCTTTGTCGCCTGCCTTTTCAGACGCCACAGACACAAAAGACCCTGTTTTCCGTGCAATGCCACCAGCCGGGTGCCTGGTCTGGGTGTTTGCCAGCACCCCTGGGTGCAATCCTGGAATGGAGCTAATGATGCCACCAGTCACCCTCTTCTTCTACCCCCAGGTCATCGTCCCACTTTCCAGCCTTCTTCCACCACTTTTGTCTTTCAAAGAGATTTTTTGAGAAGTTTCTTTCAGAGTTATATTATAAATGTGATGCCTTGTGTTTTATAGGCCCCGTCTTCTACACTGGTCCCATTTGGGCTGGTCCCTCTTATGCCCATCTCTGGAAGCTACAGCCACTTCTCAGGTCCCTTTTCCCCCCTTGTCTTGTTCTTGCACCTGCTTTACTCTGCATAATACCAAATATTTTATTACCTCTCTGGAAAGTTACTGGAGAGATCTCCTGGAAAAGGAATATTCAGAGCTGCAAGCTGCTCCTAGGGGTGCACCAAGCCCAGGGATGGTGGCAACCACCCTTGCCCTGCATAGATGAGCTGGGCAGAAGGCAGCCCCAGAAGCCAACCCAAACATTACCAGCTTGCCCTGGCACCACCAAGAGCATTAGTTATGTTTTCAAATGTGCTTTTTTATATCATCATCTCTTTTTATTTGGGCCTCTGACCAAGCCGTGAACTTGCACTGCTTCACCAGTGGCTGCCAAGATCTGCTCGACACCTACTGGCAGGGAGGGCAATGATCCGCTGCAGCCGCTCGGCTGGTGGGTGTCCACCCTCAATGCTGCCTTCAGTTTTTTTGGCAAGGTGACGATGCTCATCCCCCAAGCACGGCGTGGGGTGGCAGGACCTGCTGGATAGCCAAGGACATCCAGCATCATGGATGGTTGTAGTGTGAAGAGGGGCTTACACTGGCAGGTGAGCCCCAAGCTGCTGTCTTAGCTCTATGAGCTCCCCACACCACCCCAGTTCCCTGCGCTGGGTGTCAGGATGATTAAGCCGAGCTGAGTTCTCCGGAGCAGGCGCAGCACCCAGCAGCTCCTGTAATTAATGGCACCGCCAGCACTTCCCTGCTGGGCTATGAATAAAACATTGTTTCTGAGGACCCAAACTTTGAAAAATCTCTTTTTTTCCCTGTTAATTATATTTGGTGGGACACTGTGTTTTTATTATTTTCTCCTCCTGCTTAATCAGAGGGGTGAAAGCTGGTTTGGGGCCCCAATTTCCTTCAGAGTAGCACAGTTTCTTAGAGGGATGGTACAATAGCCAGGGAGAGCTCTTTCCTCCCAAGTCTCCTTCCCACCTCCTTGGAAAAGCACCCACCTCTGCGGCTTCGAACCTGCTGGGTCTCTAGGTTTGCTACAGCCATCAGATTTTTTTTTTGGCATTTCTGGGACCTTCAGCATCCAAGAACCTCTCATGGAAATCAGCCTCTCTAGACTCTTTCCATCTTGCAAACTTTTTTGCTGCGTATCCAGGTTATGAACATGAAGTTTTCACTTTTCCTGATGGAGGATTGCACCTTGTCCCTGACCCCCTTAGTCTAGAGAAGGAAGAACAGCAGGCACTTCAGATTAACTCCTGGTATGACTTTCAGCACATCTCCGTGCCTCAGTTTCCCCATTTCTCTACAAAATCCACTAAATGTGGCAGAGGTTTTTCCCTTCCTGTCTGGTTTTGACATTTTTGGGAGGCTGAGCGCTGTGTTTGCGCCACAAGCCAGTCCCACCCAGCGACTTCTACTGGGTGAGCAGCTCCTGTTGCCATTTGGCGTGGGGAATCAGAGCAACCGCTGAGCAGCAGAGTACTGTTGCCTGTGCATATCCATGTCTCTGAGCATCTCCCTCTGTGGAGAAAGGTGAAATTCCACTCTGGCTTCACTGGCTCTGATCCAGGAGCTGCATTAGCAGAGCTCTGCCAGCTCAGGATCAGACCCAAAGCCAGGTCCTGCCATTGCAGAAGCATCTCAGCCACCCAAAGTGCTGCCTCCCAGCCACACCAGGTGGCAGGCAGCGAGAGGATGCTGCCCTACACTGAGAGCCCACACACGGTACCAGGTGCTGAGCTCAGGGCTCTGCCATGCTGGGCCACTGCAACACCGTCCCCTCGCAGGTGACAACAGCCAGGACTCGCACTTCCCAGGTAGGTTTTGAGCTGCCATTCTGCGGATTGCGTCGGCCAGCACTCAGGCTGGGTAAGGCAGCACTGCCCACACCATCCCTGCGGGTCCAAGGGGGACTTTTAGCAGAGATCCAAGCTCTGGGAAACACGGCAATTTCCTGCCTGAGCAACAAGCGCTTGACTTCTCGCCGGATCCTCTGCCAGCCAATTTTCTCTCTCTGGGTCCCTTCCAGCTCGGCAGTCCAGCCCCAGCGCGGTGCAGGGCTGCAGCCAGCAATCAACAGATCCAACCTGTTTGGGATGCTCTCAGCCCAGCTCTCCCATCCTGCAAGGTTCCTTCTCCTCTCCTTGCATGCCCCAGGAGGGTTGATGGAATCCTCTGAATGTCCTCCCTTGCTTCTCTCTTCCTGAGAATCCTGGAAAGCTTGTTCAGTTTTCAGTGAGATCTGTGCCATAAGTCTCAAAAGCTGGAGTGCAAGTGTTTGAAGTGCTCTCAAAGGGAAGAACTGGCACCTTTAGCACTAGGAAATGTAGTTGCATCCACTTGCCCAAGCCAAGGATGCTTCACTTGGTTTTTAAGAGGGGGGCCTACAGGGGGAAGGGATCTTCTAGTAGCGTTGTCACTGCAGTGAAAATCTAGAGCCAATAAAGGAAATAAACTGCCACAGTGGAGAGGAACTAAGGAGATGAAAATGAAGGAGAGTCTAAACAGGACCACTAAAAACCTCCCAGTGCTCTTCAGTAAAGCAGAGATTAGCAGGAGGATTTGAAGGATGGGACTCAGATTTGCCACTGGGGTTTTGCAGGGCTTGGGTGAACCACTTCATCCCATCCCATCCTCCTGTTTCCCTGTCTGGGAAGCAGAAACAGTTTTGGTTCCCTGGCAAGTGCTAATTTAGTGATGGCTGTGAAGCTCTCGGAAATCTCCTGGAGTTGGGGGAAGCCACAGGGGAGCAGAGCATGGCACACCGGGGTGGGTACAACCCATTCTCCTTTCTGCAAGTGAACTCTTTCCTCAGATGCTTTCAGCAGCCTCAACTAATTGCTCATCTGATGTCACAGAGATCCTGGAGCTGCAGATTAGCCCCAGCTCCATGTCACACAGTGCATGGAGGCAGCAAGGGCTGCAGCAGCTCCTGGATCCCCCCACCCTGTGCCCACTGCAGCCAGTGCACGAGACTTCCAGCCAACCAAGACAGCAATCCTGGCCAAAACCAGCTTTGTGACACACACCAAAGCCAACGGATCCCCCGTTGAGCAGGGGATTTATATAAAGGCGGTGAGATCAAGACTTCAAAGTAAAGGCAAAGCGCACAGAGGGCATATAGGAGATGAGTCTTTGCAAAACCAAACTGCATGATGGCAGGGGTCTCACCTCCAGCCATGTGGGACTGAGCCCTCCCCTGCCTGCGTGTCCCAGGGCACCTCCCTTTATGCTCCTCAGGGATGGAAATCAACCTTCCTCATCCTGGAGCCATGGCAGGGACTGGCCTTTGCTGGGTGCTGGTACCACAAGGCTGTGAGCTTTCCAAGCTCTCCTTAATACAAATAATAATGAGGGATTTCAACTGGCCCACAACGATGGAACCAAAGTAATCCCAGCAGGAGCATATTTTTATAAGCCGGGGCTATAAGAGAAAGGGCAGGAAACCTGACACATCACAAATCACTCTCCTGTCACTTGCTGTAATCTAGAAATGGTCTCGTAAAAACAAAAGCAACCCCGGCTGCCGGCAGCAAAGCAGAATTGAGGCCAGGGAGCAGGGCAGCTCGGGTTTGGGTCTGGCTGCCGGGTAGATGGAAGGCTCCGAGGCCGGTCAGTGCTGTGGTGTTTTGCTACAGTTTACAAAGATATAGAGCTGCCCTGCTTGGTGACATCCATCAGCCACAACCAGCAGACATTACTGGGGGGAGATGTCTCCTGGCTGGGCTCAGTTCTACTCCTCAGTCAGGATGGGACTCAGGACAGAGCTCTGTGTTTCCAATTTGTCCCCCAAAAAAGCAGTCCCTGGATGAGGAAGGGTCAGGAAACATGCAGAGCTCCTAGATCCCACCTGTTTGTGACAAGCAAAGGGCTCTGGTCCCCTTGGGTAGCTGCAGGGGGCCGAGGGGACCTCCCCAGTCCCCAAAGCAGCCATGCAGGGCTCAGGACCACTGGGCAGCCCAACTTGCTGGTCCAGCTGATGGTAAAGCATCAGGCATGCAAGGATAGCACACCACCTCCTCCTCTGGGTGTTTGCTCCTAATGAATTAGACCTGGTATTAATGAGGTTGGGAAGTCATCTCCTCTTCTCTCCACTATGGCCATAGCTGCTGAAGCCCCACAGCCCATTGCTGAAGTCAGAGCAGCAAAACCCATCAACTAATGGTGATTCACATGAAAAATGAGGTTCTGGGGAAGCAGGAGCTCTTTGCCAATTCAGCACCAAGTGAGGCAATAATTCCCAGGGGGTAGCAAAAAAAATTCCAGGGTATCGAAGCATTTCAGGGCTTCTGAAAGGAGTAGTTTTTCTTGTGAAGCACAGATGCCCTTTTGCTTTGAGGTTCTCCAGGAGAGACCTCTGACAGTACTTTAATATTTTCGATTTTCAAACCTGGCTGTTCTGATCACAGATGACAGAGCAGCTCAAGAGGAGGCAAGAAGCACCCAAGAGAGGAGCAGGAGCCTCCTCTGTCCCTCCCTGGCTCCATCACGGTTTCCAACACCACAAGACCTAATTTCTCACATCTCTCCCATGGCAGAACCAAACTCCCTGGATGTCTCCAGCTCCAAGCACCAGTCAAGAGATTTGGGGATCTCAGCCATCTTCTGGCCATGGGAAAAGCCCAGGGAAGGGCTGGGCAAGTTGCTCCCACCCCAGCACCCTGCTGCACCATCTTCTGCAGCCAGTGCACATCAGCTTGCTCAAATAAAGCCCCATCTGTGCAGGTTATTTACAGAAGGTTGTTTGCTTTGTCACAGGAGCTGATTTGGTGATGAAAGTTTAAACAGGCTGGAGAAGAGAGAACAGAGCAGGATGTCCTAGAGATGGGACACAACCCCGTAGATCCTTCCCAGAGCGAGATCCCTGTGGCAGCACCCTTCAACCCCTGACAGCATGAGCACCTCATCAGCACAGACACAGAAGCTGGGATCCACAGAGAGCCACCGGCCCCAGGACAACCTGCCATGCAGGTTATAGGAAATGCAAAATGACTTGTCCTTACACAGGGTAAAAAATCCCTGTTGGTGACCAAAAGTCCAGGGAGTCCCATCAGACGTAGCCCCACATGCTGCTAGAGCACCCCCAGCAAGAGGCATGGCAAAGCCACTGGTGAACTGGGGAAGGGCAGAACAAGGGAAGCCCATCACAGGAACAGTTCCCTCCAAAAGAAGCACCTGCTCTCACCTTGCTGCCCAGCTGGGAAAGCCCTGCTCAGGGGCTGCAGCACATTGCTGCACCCCAGGGTAGACGAGGAAACCACCTTGAGTCCCTTCAAGCACCAAGATAAACCCCAGCCCAACACATTCTTCCCTTTGCCATTTGGAGCAGATGAGGAGTCCAGCCCTGGAGAAAAATGCCCAGATTTCCTCCCAATCATTCTGAGTATCATGGGAGGTGGCTGGTTTGTCCCCTGAGTCTCTAGGACACACCCAGCAGGCATGGACTGCTGGATATCACTCCCTTGAACCTCCAAATGCCCCTTCCTCATAATCAAGGATCCTCCAGGACCGCGGCAGGAGGCGAAGCACAACCAGAGCAGCCACACATGCTTGCCCATACCATCCCAACTCACCCGCGTGGACTCAATGCTCACTCAGCTCCTTCTTCTTCAGTACTCTGAAGATGGCTCCTGGAGCTCTCTTGCTCCTACCTCCAGAGTACTGGTGGAGAAAGATCTCACCTCTTCAGAGCCAGCCCTTACCCCTCTCTTCTGCTGCCAGAGCCCAGAGTTGACCACCACTGGTCCACTTCTCCCGTAGGTGAGGCTGAGGAGCTGGGGAGCATTGGCAGCTTGGAGATGTTTCCCCACAGAAGGATCAAGTGCAGGGAAAGGGCTTGGGAAGAAGGAAAACCTGCATTTGAGCCAGCAACACTTGCTCAACCGCTGGTTAGTGGCTCCACAGGAAACACCTTCCCATGCTCACCTGGAAAGACATGTTCCCAGCGAGGCAAGGCCATCAGTGGGCAGGGAGTGGACAGGAGGCTGCAGGAGATACACCCCTTTACAGATGTAACCTCCTCTTTGCCACAGCCAGCCAAGGTGAAGAGGCTGCCATCGAGTTTTTCAGCTCTCAAGATGCTCTTGCTCTCTGCTTTGCAGCACTGGGGTCTGCTATGGCTGAGGAAAAAGGGCTTTCTCATTCAGGACTAATCCAGGCTGGGCTTGCTCCCAAGGGAAGCTGAAGTAACTGGTGAGAAGGACCCCAGGATTTACGACAAGCTCACGTGGACATCTCAGCACTAATGAACCTCCCAACAGGGCTGTCTGAAAGCACCTCAAAGGGCTGCTTTCAGAAGAAAACAGCAGAAACCTGGAGCAGGACATGGGGACAATATTGTACCCAAACAGGTCTTGCCTACTTTGCGGACAACAACCCAAATCTGCCTGTTGCAATCATGGCAGAGCTGCTTGGTGACAAGGAGTAGCCACCCAGGCTTGTCCCACCATGGACCTCCTCCATGGCCACCTTCCACTGCCAGCTGTCATGGACAGGTACTACATGTGGCCACCGTATTTTGGGACACAACATGCATGGCTCCAGCGCTCTCCCACTGACCTCCCTGGGAGCACAGGGTGCAGCAGAAGGCTCCATTCTCTGTCAGGAGAAGGTTACTCAGACGAAAAGCACGTGTTCATGTGTCATAAAACCAAACACTGCTTCCTCCTCCCACCACCCTCACCACGGAGCTGGGCGGTATCTCCAGTGCTCACCGCAGTGTTCCAGCCACAATGCTGGTGGCCTCACTGGCCAGGAGCACCTTTCCCGTCACACCCATCCAAGGCAGCTCCACCACATCCCCTCAGAGCATGGGCATGGGCTGGAAAAGAGGAGACATGCATGGATATAACAGGAGCAATCACATCCCTGAAGGGTCCAGCAAGTCTCTCTCAGCTGGCACCCATCCTTACCTTGTGACACGGCACATGTCACCCTTTCCTCTCCTATGCCATGGTGGTACCAGCTGCTCAGAGCAGACCATTGCTTCACTGTCACCAGTGCCATGACTCATAGCCATCTTCCAAAGGCTGATTTCACTCCTCCCAGGGTTCAAGTACTTTCCATGCTCAGAGCCCTCGTCAGATGTTACTTCAAACAGCTTCTGGAGGGCTGAACAAGACCCACGTCAGCTGCCTTCCCGCACCTTGGTGAGGCCACATGCCTGTTCTGCTGCAGAGCCGTGTCTGCTCCAGAAGGCTGGGACTTTAAGTGGGAAAATGCTGATTTTGGAAGGGGTTCTAACAACACAGGAGAAGCAAAGCCCTACCTGGGAGAGCTGCAAATCAAACCAAGCTGAGAACCATTTCTCACCAGCCACGACTAAAGGGAGAGAGGAGGAGACCCACGTGAATCTAGGGATGAAGCACCATCTGCTGTGTGCCTTTGCAGGACCCTAGACAGGTTTCACAGCCCTGAAATGGAGCCCTCTTGGTCACAAACACACAATGGTGTCTGGTGAAATCAAAGGGTGGTAGGGTCAGGATGAAACACTCCTCCATAGCCATGAGTCAGCCTGTAGCGTTGCTGTGGACAGGAAGCCCGTGAGTCATGGGCTGCACCTAGGTTGGAGATGACCACTAAGAACATCACTGTTATTTATAACCAAGACAGTGATATGGGCAGAAAGACTTTGGCAGCTGCCCCAGGGCAGGGGACACATAGTGCATTACCAGCATGTCACATCCTGGGCATCTGCTGCTCTCATCTCCCATGTCCCCTATCCTGGATTCCCAACCTGGAGCTGGGTTCCTGGTGTGGTGGAGGTTTCCCCTTCCTCCAGGTGACACTCTCCATCCAACAGCCGCTCACAATGCTAAACAATGTCACCAGTTGCCCTAAATGCCACACTTCCCAAGGCTCTCCCCCCATGGGTACCACCATAGGAAAGAAATGCATGAAAGAACAAACACAGGTTTTGCAGAGGGATTTCTAACATGATTTATCTGTAATTCAAGAAGCACTAAGGAGTTACAGGAACTCTTTCATGAAGCCTTTTCTCCCACCTTGAATGTTTGACTTCTCCCGGTTTGCCAGCCAGACCCCACCTTGCTGGCTCAGGACCATGCTTTTGCCAAAAAAGGTTGGACCAAATAGTCCTTGAGGTCCCTTCCAACCTGTTATTCTATGATATGATTCTACGACTTCCCTCCTCAGCTTAGATTCAACCTCCATCCTTCACTGCACCTTCCTTTTGAGGCATTTGGGTTGTTCCTCACTGATGGTGAAGAAGCAGCTGTGAGCACAGCATGCAGAGCTGCGAGGCCAGGAGCAAAGCTTGCCAAGAGATTTGAAGAAGGGTTGGTTATGAGGAGCTGCCCTTCGCGAGCTGATTTTCTTCATGCCTCCCTTCCGACTGTGTGGTGCACTCAGCCAAATATCATTAAAGGTTTATGCACACACTGATCACCTTATTTGCCTTCAAAGCTGGAGCAAGCTCGCTCTCCTCAGGGAGAGGCAGGAGCTGTTGCACCACCTTCAAAGCCAACGGAGGCTGCGCGGACTTGCTCTGAGCTTCCCTTGGCTGCGGGAATCGGTCAGGATGCTTTGGAGAGAAGTGGCTTCAAAGTGAAGTATGGGTTGATAAGCGGGGAGTGGAGAGAGACATTTTCGCTCCTACTGGGTAATTATCACCTATGGAAGGCTGGGGAGTTAGCTGGTGGGAGGGAAATTATAACCTAGCATAAAACCAATCTCTCCCCAAAATTCAGTTTCTTTAGTGTTCAGGAGTGTTTGGTCTGGTTCCAAGGCTCAGCTTCTGAAGGAGTTTGGAGAGGTCCCCTGACAGACCTCCAACACGGCTGCAAAGCAGAAACCACATCCCTTTTGTTCAGAGGGGTACAAGAACGGGTGACGCTCCAGGGTGAGAGGCTGAAGGAAAACAAATGTCTTCATTCAGGAGAACCGGTTGTGGTGAGATGAGAAGTGACTTAATTACGATAAGTCCCTTTACAGCAAAACTGCCAGGTGCTAAAAGACTTTTTAATTTCGTAGAGAAAGGCAGATCAACGCCAAGCATCTGGAAGCCGAACCCAGAGAAAATCCAATTAAAAATCAGGCAATGCTGCAAGTGGAACAAGCTACGAAGTGATGGATTATTAATTCCAGGATGTCTTGAATTCAAAGGAGGTGGAATCTAATGGATCCTTCTAGCACTATCTCTGGTGATGACAAACACTCCTAGACAACTTCTAGGAGCATGCTCACTCTACTGCAAAAGCAAGGCCAGGACTTTGGCTCAATGCAAAGCTCCCGTGTGTGTGGTGGAAGACGACCCACAAGTCCTACTAGGTAAGTTGCGCTGTTCTCTGCTTGGAGGCATTAATAACCCAGAACTAGCAGCCAACTCCATGGAAACCAACTGGTAGTCAGTGACAAGTTCTCCTGTTGCTATAGGAACAGGGCCCAAACAAATAAAAATTACCTTTAATTTTTCCTCCTCAAAGTTCTCCCACATTACATTTCCATAGCAACTAATTAGCTTATTAGTGATCTGAACCAAGCCAGTGGACAGGAGGAAGTGCCCAGCATTGTCCTCTCTCGTGATTAGCTGAGAAGAGGCATTAAGATAGTTTAAGTGGAAAAGCTTGAGCACGAGGAGTTGGGTATCTCAGGGCTGGATTTCTTCATGCCTTCCTCATGACACCTCTGTTACAAATATCATTTGGTCCCTTCTATTTCTAGCTGCCACCTTACACTTCAGTTTCTTGACCTCATTGTTTCCTTTCCAGACTCTTGATGTGTTCTCCAGGCTCAGGTCTGCTTGACAGCTGCATGGCTTAGCAATGTTCTCTCAGTCTTCTGGCCATGACATTCAGGTCTCTTGGCTTGTTGCTGTCTTCTGCATCAAGCTAACACAATTCATCTGCAGGCTCCTTGCAAGAGTCTCTCTTTTCTCATTTACACTCCACAACCACATCATCCTCCTTTGGCAGTGTAGTCAAGGGTCTCTTCCATCTCAAAGCCATACTGGAGCAGTGTTCAGCCACTTCCACCTAAGTGCCACCAGTCTGAGCCCTAGGGAAGCCACTGCTCAACTCTACTTGGCTGGACCAGTGCCATTCACACCGGCCTGAAGAGCCTCACCGCTTCCTGGCTTATAGTAGCAATGGATGTCATTGTCACCTTCGTGGGCAAGGAAAGACTGTAGCTTTGCAGACATAGAGCTAGAAGGGTGCTTGGGCCCACCCTCTCTTTATTTCAAGACATCCTGGACACAACATGCTCCTTCCCTGAGGTGGATGGACACATTCACACCCCATGTACTGCCCACCGGGCAGTGTTCAGGCTGGGCAGCATCAGGGCACGGGTGCAGTATGTCCTTCCTGAGCTCCGCACTGTCAGGAGAGGACTGATGACAGAGCAATCAGGTGATAAAAAGTCAACTAGGAAAAAAAAAAGAAAAAAGAAAAAAGAAAAAAAAAAATCCCACCCAAAACTGTTAAAAAAACCCCTAGCAAATGTGACAGAATTGCTGTTGATAACTGTTGGTGTCATTAACACAAACAAGTGCATCCAAGGAGAACAGATGCATTAAACCACAGTTACATGCCCACAGAAAGGAGATGCTACCTTCAATTAGTGACAGGAACTTTGGAAAACTGAGATCAAGTCTGATTTCCTTCACTGTATTAGAAATCCACCGAAACCTGAAATCTGCTGACTATCCCCAGAAATCTGCTGACTATCCCCAGAAATCTGCTGACTATCCCCAGAAATCTGCTGAAAATCCCCAGAAATCCGCTGACTTGCGACCACAAGGAAACACAGCCCAGGTTGTCTTGGCTTTGTTTCCTATGATTTGAATATTTTGGCACCTCTCAAGGAGCAAGTAATGAAAATAAGGTGTAAAGGGGGGAAAAGCCAATCAGTAATGAAGGGCAAGCAGCCGAGAGTCTTTGAAACTAGAAATCTTGAGTCGCTTAGTCCAGGACAAAGTGAGAACAAAAAAAACCAAAGAAGCACAAGGACACGACAAGGGGTGATGGTTTTCAGCTAAAAGAGGGAGATTCAGACTGGAGAGAAGGATGAGATTTTTTACATTGAGGGTGGTGAGACCCTGTCCTAAGCTGCCCAGAGAGGTGGTGGCTGCCCCATCCCTGGCCCCATTGCAGGGGAGGTTGGCCGGGGCTCTGAGCACCCT
>JAAGNO010012475.1:0-12466 GCA_033439905.1 Ceryle rudis | reverse complement strand
GCTGAAGGAGCGCTGCCCCGCGGAACCCGCAGTGCAGCCCCTTACCCGGCAGTGGTTTCTGCCGGCGCGGCCGCTAAGGCAAGGGAGCTGGGGAAGGCGTTTGTCTCAGAGCAGGAGCGTGAGGGAAAAGCGTCGACAAGGGAGGAATTGAAGATCAATTACAAGGCCGATATTCCTTGGCAGCACACAACAGCAAGTGGTGCAAAATCTGGAAAGTTAAGGTGAGTCAGAATTCCCATCATCATTCCAAGGTTTGTGTGAAGAACAGCCAGAGCAAGATGGGGAAACTCTAAGAGACTTGAGGTACAAAGGGAGGTGAATTGTCTGCCTTAGGGCATCAGAAATGTCAGGGATTACAGGAACTGCTGTCAGTCCAGTAATGGGGGTGGTTGGGTAGCACAGCCCTATGGCCTCTGTGAGACTGTGATATTTTTGCAGGAGCAGGCTACTTCCTCATTGCCCTGGCTCTGGGTTTATACACCCCTGACACAGACCAACTTCCTCACATAACCCAGCATGGCAGTACCCACCATTTGCTGTTTTAGTGGATCGTATTTCTGGCAATTCTCCCTCTCTGCTCACATGAGACCACATCTGGAATACTGTGTCTAGCTCTGGGGCTCCCAACTTAAGAAGGGCAGGGACCTGTTGGAGCAAGTCCAGAAGAGGGTCACAAAGGTGCTCAGAGGGCTGAAGAACCTCTCCTATGAAGACAGGCTGAAAGAGTTTTGGTTGTTCAGTCTGGAGAAGAGAAGGATCCAGGAGACCTTAAAGCGGCCTTCCAGCGGCTAAAAGAAGCCTACAAGAAATCTGGAGAGGGACTTTTTACAAACACATGTAGCAATAGGACAAAAGGTAATGGCTTTAAACTGAAAGAAGGAAGAAATTCTCCACTGTGAGGGTGGTGAGACACTGGAAAAGGTTGCCAGGGACATTGTGAATACCTTATCCCTAGAAGTGTTCAAGGCAAGGTTGGATGAGGCTTTGAGCAACCTGGTCAACCTGCCCATGGCAGGGGGGTTGGAATGAGATTGTCTTTGAAGTCCCTTCCAACCCTAACCATTCTATGGTTCTATGATTTTTCATGCAACTCATTTCACAGGTGGGAGAGTTAGAGATCAACCTGAGTGTGATTTAAACCTTGCCATGAAAGGGTCTGCTCTCATAGGGATGGAGCAGAGGTAGTTAATTTTATTTATTCAGATGCTTTCTGATCCTTCCTGCAGCTGTAACTATTGGTTACAAAGCCATCATTTTTATGGCAATTAATTCTCTAGCTCAGACAAATATGACCACTTCCCAGAACTCCTGCCAAACCCCTCCCACACACATAAGAGAATAGAAATTTTCAGGTCCAATGTCTTGAGATCTCCATGGCCCAGAAGCAATGTTAAATTGGGAATATTCCCTCTCTAGAAGTACAGAGTCCTTGTATTTAATAATTTGTAAGATACCATATATTAAACCTGGAACTGGGTTTTATTAGTCCCCAGTGCAATTCTAGGAAAGGATTCCACATTACAAGGCAAAAAAAAGCACTTTCACTGCCAGCAATTAACAATGGATGTTTGAACCTTGATGTGCTAGAGGCCAGCTCTTATTAATGAGTTTTCAGGAAGGATGCAGAAAAGGCAGCCTAAGTGAATGTAGCCCATCACGTGCCCCATAATTTACGGTATGAATTCAACTCCACAAACAATGCTTTGGATCGCTCCCAGGGAGAAATGCTGTGTATGATAATGTTATACAGGCTTTTGCAGATCCAGCCTGAGTCCTCCACTGATCCCTACTGCAGTCTCCTTGTTAAATTACTAATAGCCCACCAATCACACATCACATTGTCTTGCTCACACAGTGGCGAGCCCTAAGGACATACTTCGTCTAGCCTGCTCACTGTGCACTAAGCATCCTTTGCAGTCATTCCACACTAGTGATTTTTACATCTCAAAATACTGCTAGGAGCATAATTTCCCACTCAGGCTCCAGATGGGACCCGGGAGATACTGCATGTGGGTGGCTGCTTAAAACATAGTCCCACATGGTCAAGAGGCATTCAGACCAGGAATTACCTGTTTGCGCCCCTGTGGCCAGCTATTGTAAGAAAGGTGTTTGTATATTAGCTCTGAATTCCACTTGCAAATATTCCAACATTTGCACCTTGCCTGTTGATCTTGCAGAGTCAGACAAGACCCAAGACTCTGAAATAAGCAGAGGGCCTAAAAATGCAAAGCCACCATCTCTCTCCATTAGGTAATGCACATGTACCGAGCCCTCTGCTAGACAAGGGAGGAGAGAAAATATCTTTTTTTTTTTTTTTTTGCTGGGCAGCAGGAATGTGCTGGTGAATTAACAATTCACCTCAGTTCTATAGGGAATGGTAAGTAATTTATGCCCTAAGGAGCAGGGTGTTGTTGCATGAAGGGAGGAGAGGGAACAGGGCTGTACATTCAGGTCACATTCAGTGGGAGTTGTCAGATCTCTTCCACCTAAACTGCTTCATCAGATTATTATTATTTACCAAACCCTATTTGTGCTGGGGTGTGTGTGTTACAAATAGAAAGGTAAGAGATCCAAGGTCTACGGTGCTCTCCCCACAGCAACAGGACTACCAAAGCCCAGCAGAGCTGGAGGTGCCTTGAGCTCCCTCCCTCAGGCAAAGACTCAAGGGGCTGCAGAGATTCTTGGACTCAAGGACTGAAGGCCACAGGGAAGGTGGGACTCAAGGAGGACCTTGGGGAAGAAAGGGGGTCACTGCACAGATGCAATGATTGCATCTAGGTGCAAAGTCAGTGAGGCAGAGGTCAGCTGTTGGGAAAATCTGGGCAGCAACAGGAGTCAAAGGCAATAGTGGTAAAGGGGAATGAGGTTTGAAGGTCAGGATTTAAGAACTCTCTGGTCTTATGGGGGCTGAGAGAAGCAGAGCCTTGTATTCACCTGTGCCGAGGCACCAGCATTCAAGCACTACACAGTGGTCACAGTGGAAGCCACAGCCCAAGTGCTAACAAAGGGAGGAGCAATCTGCACCACGCAGGCTTCAGCAAGGGGCTGGCTTCCTGCAGAGGCCTAAGGAGAGCCTAGAGCTTGTGTAGGGACAGCTGCCTCCATAGCTAAAGCCAGGAGAAGGCTGTAGGCCTGCATGCAGGGCAGAAGGGAAGTCTCCTCCCTGACAACCTGCAGCCCACCAACCCCGGGCTGGAGTGATTCCACTGCAGCACATGCAGGGAGCAGCAAAACAGCCATCAGTGCTTGAACATGGCACAGGATGCAGCCTTTCAGAAACTCCTCTTGATATCACCTCTGGGCAGTCATCTGAGAAGAATTGCTGCTGTTTGGGCTGTATTTCCAATGGGTGACTGGCCTCAGCAGCCCAGGAGCCCCAACACAGTCACCTGGGGACAGCTAAGCCCCAGACATCTATAGGTATCACCCTTCACCTCTGTTTCTAGTGCTGTCATCTGCTGGGGTAAAGGTAGGAACTGCAAAACATGATGATTTTCTAAAACTTCCAAACAAAAGCTGCAATTAAATACAAACTGATGAGGTTCATTAGCTTACTTCCAATGGCCCAGCCTTGCCCTGTGGCCATTTCCCCAAGGACTGCTCTCAGGGTGGGCACAGGGTAGCCAGCTGAGGAGACTCTGAACTCAAAAGTTCAAGATACTCTCTCCAGAGCTGAAATCGCAAAGTTTTGCAACATCTTCACATTCTCCACAGAATCAGCACGGGGGGCCAGCCCATAGAGGTCAGGAAATATGTACACCCTCCAGACAAAATAAATGCACTGCAGATGTCTCAGGCCAACAGGAACTGGATTGTATCCATATATAAACCCATTTCCCCCTTAACAAGCAATAGGACTCAAACAGGAGCCTCCAGAGCTGACAAGTATCAGGCTTAAAGCATACATAGATCTGGCCACCGCAGCAGACCAGTGTGCTCCATGTGTTACACACCAAGGAATGCACAGGACAGGGTAACTATTTGTGACGCTGGACTAGTGCATGAGAAACAATGCACTAACTTAACTCCTTTATTTCTGTAACTTTCCCAGATTAGATCTGAGTGAAAAGTCAATCTATCTTTTACTTCCTACCATCTGAGGCATAATAGCAACACTCAAAAGAAAATAGCTCAGAAAGTAAGTGAAAGTCAGTCTTTATATCCTTTTAAAAGCCCTCAGGGGCAAAGGCCAAGCAGGGAGATGCCCAACAGAAGCATCTAAACAGGGTGCACATACCGGGCTGCTTGTAGACTGGCTCCATCTGCTTTGATTTTTTAATTTTATTTTTTTTTTAAGGGTGTTAAACCATGGAGAAAGCTGTTCATTACAGCTATGAAAGCAGCTGCTCTGTGGCAGGACCCTACAGTGCTGAGCACTAGCTGTGAACACACAGGTACCGGCTCAGGGATGTCAAGGAGTGGTGTGATGCTGCCACAGAAAAGGGGTTGGCTGCAGCGTGCCCAGGCACCAACAGGCTCCTGCTGCTGGTGGGAGTGGGTTATCACCAAGCTAATGAATTAATTTCACAGGAGTGAGCCCCGGTCCTGCCAATGCATCACACATGCTGAGCCCATGCTCACCATCACTCCCCCTGATAAGCACAGATATGCTCATATGCTTTGTGACAGACTTCCCTGCCCTGTGCACAGTCACTGGTTTTCCCAACACTAGGGCTGCCTCCTGCACCAACCAAGGGCCCAAGGACATAGCTGCCAAAAACTTCACCTCCCAAGGCACCCAAAATGACGCAGCTCCTCCACAGCAACCTGTAAGCATTTCTGAGGTCAAGGCAGGAGAGAAACCTGCTCCAGAGGCTCCCTGTGTCTGAAACAAGGGAGGTGACAAGCCCCAAACCTGTCTCTGACAGAGGGCACTTGGATGGAACAGAGAGGTGTTGGCACTGTCCCTCCAGGCTGTTCTGAATCCCCTCCCAATGCACGCATGCCTACAGACCCCCTCAACTTTCACCTTGCCATGTCCAAGGAAGCCACCTCGTAGACCTCCTGTTAATAAACAATGCATGACATACCCCTTCCTGAACAAAGTCTGGTTCCCATTGGGCCCATGAGATGTAGGGCTTTTCCTACATCTCAATATCAAATCCATGCTTTGGCCTTCCTATCCCTTCCCTTCTCAAGGGGAGAGATTTCACACTGCTGTCAGAGGCTGGTTCCCTTCTCACGTCTCCCTGTGCTAACCTCTTTTTGCCTTCACAGGTTCTTCACATGGCGGCCAGAGCTGACAGTGCTTGGGAGCATCAGAGGGCTGCAGACCCCTGAGGGAGAGCTGCATCCCTCAGGGCTCCCATGAGAAAGGGAGCAAAAGGAAATGAAGGCTGGAAACTTCTGGAGGTTGAAGAATTTAATAGCTAGAGATGAGATTCCCTTCCATTTAACTGGGATGGACAAAATATAGCTCTGCATTTTTTCTCACCCTTCAAGGCTGACCTCTGGCTGACACATTTGGGCAGGGGGACACCCACACGACCTGACAGTGTGCCTGCATGAAGAAGAGCGACAGGATGAGCCCAACCCCATGCCCTCCTTCTGCTTAGTTCAAAACATGGCATAAACATAGGAAATTATGCTGGGGCCAACTATGAAGCTTGCAGGTGCCCAGATCCCCTGTGTTGTGGTCCCAGTTAGCCAGGCACCAGCTGCTGCCCATACCTCTGTGCTCAGCTCCCAGACAGTGTGGTGGTCCACAGGCAAGAGCAGCCCTCCTCGCCAGGATGCCTCTGGGAACTACCGGAGCTGGGCCATTTTGGTAGCATAAAAAGGCTCGAGGGTCACAGTGGCAGAGACCCTACCCTGTGGCTGCACCTCGGCACCAGCTTAAAGCACTGCAGCCATCCAGAAACAGGCAAGGGAGGACTTGAAAGGTGCCTCCTAACAAAGGTCGTTGGCAAAAACCACTGAAGTGCCTGAAGTGTAATGTGAACACAAACAGCTACTGAGGCCCTAATCTTTGTTTTGGTGCCTTCGCCCCCCCATCCCCACCCCTTTCTCTTCTTTTTTTCTTTTTGTGAGTGAAAAAAGCCTTCACTCAGTGGGGAAGGAAGAAAGCTTCCACAAAGAGAAGATCTGTGGAATCTAAGTTTCCACTTAGAAACCATTAAGGCCAGTGTGCTCATACTTGAAAGTTTGACATCCTGCTCCAGGCTCAGCCTGCTAAAATAAGTGACCCAATTTGCAGAGGTGCTGGGCTCCAGTAGCTTCCCTCTAGCCTGGTGGTAATAAATAAATTTGACTTAATTCCTTTTTTCACAGGAAGAGTTGTTATAATCTGAAAGACTCAAATTCTTTTTTCACTCCTCTTAGGTAAATACATATGTACAGGGGAAAAAAAAAAAAAAAAAAAAGAAAAGTGAATACAGGATGGTATTAAAATAAAGACTTCTTTGGTCCCTGGGATTCAAATACCCTGTTTTCTTCTCGTCAGTAAGCTCCACTGCACATCTAGTTATAAAGCGTTAAGAAACATGTTCATGTGAGGGGGAAAAAAAAAAAAAAAAAAAAAAAAAAGCAAACCAAGATCTAGCAACAGAACCTCAAACTAAATTCCAGTTAGTACAAAGGTGACAAAAGGGTATTTAGGGCCTGGTCAGGGTGCTCTGAAGCACCACGTCTCCCCTCTGAGAAGTCCAGATCCCTGGGCTGCTCCTAGGGTCCCTCTGGCAACTCAACATTCCAAAACTGGCAGCAGGATGCAGCAGTCTGTGCATCTAGGCTGGCTGGCAGGCAGCAGTTGGTAATCCAGCCACAGAGGAGCTAAGCTCAGTCCTTCAACTCTCCTCTCTAATTCCAGTGTTATCCCTTACTGTATTAATGGGATGTATCGGGAGGGTCAGCAAGCACATGTGTAACAGTCCCTGTCTGAGGGATTCACATGCTCAAGGGAAGGGGAAGTGTCTTACAAGTGAATAAAGAAACCAAGGAGACAAATGTCCTCAGCTGAACTCAATATGTTTTGGGAAGAAGCACTGACCCTCCTCAGTCCTGTTCAGGGGATGGGTGACAGCAGAACATGGGATGCTTCGGGGTGGGCAATGGGAACCAGCTCACCTACCATCTTGGTGTTAAGGCCTAAGTTTCCCCAAGAGACGCACAGGGAGGGGGAATGACTTCATGAAGCATTAACTAGGCCTTGGTTTCATCCGGGCAGGAGGAAAGGAAGGTCGAGAACATCACAAATATTGTCTGCCTCGCGGTCTGTGGGGCAAGGGGCTGAGGGCAAGTGTGAGGCTGGGTTTAGGGGAAGAAGAGCAGCTCATTGTCTAGTTATAGCAACTCAACTGGGTGATGACAGCAGGATCACCAGACGGAGATGCCCAAGAAACAAGCTGAGTGGCAAAATCAGATGGAGGAAGATATATTAGGAACAGACACGCAGATTTACACACAGTGAGTGAGGAGGTGACAAACAGGTCTGTGGGATGGAAACCAAACTCTCACAATGAGGGAGCAGAGTGGGGGAGAGGGAAGACTCTCATGGGACTCAGCTTGCAGGAGGACGCATTGAAAGAGATGCTAGAGGTGGAGGGAGGGCAGAGGTACCAACAGCAACCACAGAGCAGCAGCTGAGCAGATGAATGGGGTCAGGAACAGACAAGCACTGCGTTCAGCGATGAAGCCAGACATGAAGGGCAAGTTTCACTACAGTTGTACCTCCATTTAGGTTTCCAAAAATACCTTTCACAGATTGGCTGTCTTTAATTAAAAGGATGCCGCCGATGCTCCTGCACAATGCAGAGTTTGTCCGCATGGATGCTCTGTGGGGGGCCTTTCCCACAGGGTGGCTCCCCTCTGCCCATGCCCTCCTGCACCCTGCCAGTGCTGGGCAGGTCAGGCAATGGTGCTTCCCCCAAATGCCTGTCCATGGCACAGGCACAGACCAAAGGAGGAAAACTTCACACCCTTCCTGTTTTGGCTTCTCTCCTTCCCTCCAAATGCAGAGAACGCCTTTCTCCTCTCTCCTCCTCCACCTTTCCAGTGCAAAAATTTAGCTAATTTCTTCTATGAATAGCACAGGAGTAGCCATAGCAACATCACCCTGCCAACCTCACCACCTCCACTGTCTCCATGTCCCCAGAACCCTGTTCCTCTCACCCTCCCTTGCACCTCTCTAAGGAACATCCAGGGCTTCAGCCATTTCCCATGAAGCAACCCATGTTTGGATTCCCACCTGTGTCCTCAGCACTCTCCCTCCTTCCTTCCAGACATAGCTGCTCATCACTCAGAAACCCAGCCCAGACTCCCACAGCCTCCCCAAGACTTTTTCCTCCCCCTGCCACCCATGCCCCAAGAGTCAGGAGTCACAAATCCAGTACCATCTGAAGGCTTGGCAAAGGCTGATGCTTCTGCCAAGACACACTACCCTGTACCTGCCTACTCCAGGTAATTCCCAAGTGCACAGGAGGAACTACAACAAGCATTGTTTGTGAGGGGAAGAACGCTGCCTTTGGTGAAACACTCACTGCTGAAGACAGGCAGGGAGGACCTGTCCCCCTTCTCCACCTGCCTGGCCATGAAATGCCTCTGCTGGGGTGGGGGGGTATGTGGCACTCAAGCCTGGTGTGCTCTGTGCACTTGCAGGTGGTCATGGACTCTTTGTGATGCTGCTCTAACCCCTCTCTGCAGCCTCCTGACCCTTGGGGAGGGAGAAAGGGGTTGCAGTAAGGGAGACAGCAGGACATCACATTTCTGGCCAAACAGGGCCAGCATATCTGGGGCAGCCCTGGTAGCAGAGAGGACTCAACTACAAGATGGGGAACTGCACTGCCCAGGGCCCCTTCCCCAGCCATGAGAGGAGGTATACATGCCCCAGACACCCCAAATGCACATGAAAACACTAGTAAGACTCTGACCACCATGCTTGGCACCAGGAAACTCTGGATGAAGTAAGCCACAGGGCTGAACCTGCGCTGTGGAAGAGAAAGTTGCTGGCTGTTGTCAGACCCTCAGTACAGAGAGCAGTGCTAGAGAAGGGTCTCAGGCACAGCTGGCAGCTCAGTGCTCCTCTCCAGAGAGCCCATGGGCTTCTGTGCTGGAAAGAGGAAGGGTTTAAGCGCTCTGCTCCTCTAGTGCTGCACATCAAAGATGCTTCCCTGGATGGTGCTGCCATTCATCCCTCAAAGCTGGGAGTCCTCCTTTCACCCCAGTCTGGCAGGGGTGGACTTGAGTCACCCACTAGGAAGCAATGGGGTACAAAGAGGGCACAGAGCCAGCCAGAGGGACTGAGACATGAACAATGGAGGACAGCAATGACAGCAAGCACAGGCAGCAGTGGCTAATGAACAGGGAACATGTATAGATAAGGGAGAAGTAATGGAAGACATTTCAGAGGGAGAAGAAAAGCAAAACAAAAAGAAATGAGAAACACAGAGGTTATAGACTTCCTCTCTCCCTCTGGTGAGTATTAGAGGGTCTCAGTTACTGGCAATGCCTGAGCAAGCTAATTTGTGTCCTAGAAAAGGGGAAAGGCAGGAGGAGAGAATTGACAGGGCACCAGAGGTGGAAGGAGGTGTGGGTTGACATTGGGACCATGCTGTATGTTGGGAAGCACATGTGGACATGTCTCACGTGCTGAGGAGCTGTGCACAGAGTCTGTGAGTACGAATGATGTCAGAGAACATACACTACCATATGTAACCATGAGCACATTTCCAATATGAGAGTATCCACGCATGTGCCCACACCAGAACAGACAGGCAGTGTACACTCTCCCCTGCTTGTGTGAAGAGGCAAGGGGAGAAAAAAGGCTCAAATGAGAGGTGGTGAAGCTCCCCAGGAGGTGAACAGATCACTACTTTCCCAGGGAAGCCTCCTGGCCCACACACCCCTTCCCACTTCTGCTGCTAGAAGTGCTTCCAGGGATGGAAAGCTCATTTAAAGGGACAGCTCTGAAAAATGGCAGCCTTGCCTCTACCCAAAGCTCCTGAGGACACACAGGCTGCCTCCTAAGCTTCTACAAAGAAGAGAAGCTTTGCATCCACAGAATCCAGCCACATCTACCCAGATCGCAACATATCCTGTCTGTCCAGAGCCAAACCCATCTGTCTGGGCACAAGCCATGCCCAGCTGTTTCCTTTTTACCATCTTTTGTCCCTCTGTCCACCACTGAACTGGGAAGAACAGGGATTCTTGACAGCTCTGGCACCTTGGATCAGAAGGGGAGCATTTCTGAGGTGTTTGCTGCAAAGCTTTACTCATTGCATACATTTGCTACACACCAGGGAGCAATCCTGCTTGCTCCGATACAGGTAGAGCGCATACCACACACATCATGTTCTACATGTATATCCCACTATGCTCACGTAGCCTCACACACTGGCATCTCCTGTCTCTTGCAATGCTGTGAGGAGCTTTTAATTTATTTATTTTTTCATCTTCAGAAAAGCTAAGGCTGAGCAGAGATTCCTAACATGGACTTTCAGAGCAGCCCAAGCCCCAGTGCTCCACGGCACCACCACAACGAGACAATGATTTCTCTTCCACCATCGCAAAAACATGAAAGGCTCTCCTGCCCAGCCTGCCACAGCAGCAGTGCAGCTGGCCTCGCTTCCTTTCCAGCCTGCTTGCAATAGTCTTACTGGGAACCCTGGGACAGACCTTTCATGCAAGCAGGAGTGGAAAGGAGGGAGCAAACATGCTTCATTTCCATGCTCCTATCCAGCTCCCTGAATGATGGAGATAAAGAAAGAGATAATGAAGGAAAGATGGAAGATGCTTGTTAGGAATCAGCAGGCGAGAGAGAGTAGAGTCTGATTTTGATGCAAAAAGTAGCAGAGACAGACAGAAAGCAAGACCAGCCTGATAGGAAGGTGGCTGGGGTTTTGGGTGCTTTCTGTAAACATGATCTGAGTGTATTAGCTTTGAATCTAATTATTTCAACCAGAGGTACACACTAAGACAGTAACGAAGAAAAAACAGGGGAAGGGAAGGAGAGGGTTGTGGTTTCCAAGAGGAAACGGGGAGATAATTATCATTGAATCCAGTGTTTCTGCCTTCTACAGTGTCTTGAAACAATAATTAAAAGAATCAATAAGAAATCATGTGAGGTTTGAAGATAATGAATGAAAGAGGCAGAAGAAGCAAACTGAAATGCCTTTCTCTAAAGCAGGGTAAATTGTTTTTCAGGCAGGGTCTAGCCTCCATTTTAATGCTTTGCAAGCAGATCCAACCATTTTCTAAGCTGGCTTGTGGGTTCAAAACCAGACTGGTGTCTCCATTTAGGAGAGAAAAAGAGACACAGTCTGAGAATGGGTCCTGGAGGAGAACACTAATAAAATGAATGCGTGTGGGAAGAAATGGAGGCAGTGAAATGGAGCACAACGCACACAGCACTCCAGCGACCAGAGCAGGGTTATGTAATAATCTTGGGGAGCAGGGATATGGAGCAAGGAAACCACAACTCAGTAGAGTGTGGGTGCCAGTCTGGGAGCACTGGCAAGTGGCACCGTAAGCCCACAAGGTTGCCCTGCAGGCAGCATGCCTCATAGCTGCTAAACACAGTATGATGGGATGCCACCACTGCCAGGGCTTCAGGCAACAGCACTGCAAACAGCGAGGACCTCGGGTGGGGTGTCTGAAAAATATCACGCCCGACATCTGCCTTGTGCCGAGCAAAACCCAGCCGGCCAGCTCGGCCACAGGGAGGCTGCTCCAATGCAGAGCTCCTGTGCTGGGCAGGACCGCGGCGGCCAGCCCGAGCAACAGCGATGCCGACCTAAGCGACACCCGCGGCCAGCCCAACTGACAATGACGGCTAACCACAACAACGCTGGCGTCCAGCCTCAGAAACGCCAGCATCCACCCTGGTCGCCCGCGACGCCCCACGGGTGACGTTGCACCCCGCCGCAACTCGGCCGCTCTCCCCGGATTACCCCTCATAAGCCGACCGTCCCGTCCCGCACCAAGGAGCCACTGCCCGGAGCCGGCCCGTACCTGCTCGTACCAGTCGCGGCTCGAACACGTGCACTCGGGCCACCAGCCTGGGCCGCTCCCGTTCACCTTGGGCGCGCTCTTCCCCGGCGGCGGCGGCTTCAGCGCGGCGGGGTCGCGGGCTGGGGGCCCCAGCTTGGCCTTGCCGCGGGCGGCAGGCGTGCCCCCCCCGGGCGTGGGTAGGGTCTGTGAGCCGTACCCCCCGTAGCCGTACTGGTCGTGCTGCCACTCGCCATAGGAGGGGGGCTCCATGCGCCGAAGGGCCGCCATCCGTGTCACCTCGTAGCACTCGGGGCACTTGCAGCAGTGGTGGTGCTTGTGCATCGCTGCCCTCACACCATAGAGCCGGCTGGGAGGGAGGGAGAAAGGGAAGGAGGAAAGGAGGGAGGGAGGTATGCTCGGGGGGGGGCGACAGCGGCCTCCGCCCCGCGCCAGGGGCGCCTGCCGCTTCCCCGACCGCTCGGGGCCCCCGCCCCCGGGCGGGGGGGGGGGAAGGGGGAAGCGGAGGGGGGGGCTATTACCG
>JAAGNO010012472.1:85369-98351 GCA_033439905.1 Ceryle rudis | reverse complement strand
ATAGTCTATTTTATTATTATTATTATTTTTTTTTTTAGCTACATGTCTCCAAATTTCCCTGGAAAATCTGGAAAGAATTTACTCTGACTACATACAGTTCTTCCACACTCTGTATTTTTCAATCTCTGTGTACTTAGAGACCTGTTATACCATCATTATTAATGATGATACTACTGAATGGGGTTTTTAGAATTATTTTAAAACCAAGAGGAATTAGAAAGGAGAGGAAAAATAAAAAAAAAAAATCTCTGCACAGAGATGTCCTTGTGTAGTACAATTCTGTAACTTAAAAATATTGGCCAAATTTTGCTTTATTCCAGTGATTGAAAACTGGAATATATCCATGGATCTGGAATATAATTTCTTTGTAAAATTTTAAGCCAATGATCATTAATATCAGTCGAAAGACTTCAGTGTGAATAGTTTGGAGGAAGTACAAAACTTGATGTGCTACACCTGCTTTTCTTTCCGTTGTTTTAGTATAACCTATTTAATACTAATTTAATGGTGGGAGGTGGAAGGTAGAAGGTAGTGAGTGTTAGAGGTTTTCAGAAGTTGTTTGAATTATTATTTTTTTTTTACAGCAGCTGCATCAGTGAACATAAAATACTCCGTGACCTATATGCCTGTGAACTTTGATTACGTGATGTCAAATTGGATTTATTTTACAAAGGACGATGACAAAGTAACTAACTATATTCCTCTGATATAAACCTGAATCACATGTTTCCGTGTAATTACAATGTATCTGACACAGGTCTAAGTGGAAGGAAAGATAATAATTTACATATTTGAATCTGGAGGTTAAGGAACCCTGTCAGAGTAACAATCTGGTCAGGGTCAGCCAGGAGAAATAGAGAGGAGAAAAATAATTGAAGGAGCAGTTCACAACAAAATGAAATTTGTCTCTTTGTCACTTAAGGTTGTCTTCACGTCTGTCTGTAGGAGACAGGTCAGCCTGGAAGTGAGGGAGAGAAGGGAACAAATATGTCTCTCTAAGCACCAAAAGATAATTTTCTTTTTGTTAGGAATGGGAGCATTTATAATATATATTTATGCAGAAGCCTACGGAGGAGCCCGCATGGCATATCCCCATTACAAAATACCAGGTGTCCCTTTTCTAGCAGCCCGTATATCTAAAGGTTGTCCTCAAAGGCAAACTGTGTACAAAGCATGAGGAGTACTTAATGAAATAACTCACTGCAACGTATTGATTTTGAAGGCAATAGGGCAGGAAAGGATTTTCAGCAAAATTAAGATTTCTCAGTTGAAACAGCTGCAGCAGTGGGGCTCATATAAGCTCTTTGTCAGGATCAAGGGCGAGCTATAAGGGTTTTTTTTCTTTCCACAGCTTACTAGGATGTCAAATGTAAAACGGCAATGTGAATTTCTGTGCCTGGACCAGCCATAAATTTTACCATCCCACAACACTGCTGAGAGGACAGTAACCTTGTGGAAGATTGTGGAAGTCCGCGCACATTAGCTGTGGTTCCTGTGCATACACGTGTGTGTTTCAGTTCTTCTCAGTACTGTGTGTTTTCAGTGGAGTTTTGCATTAATCAGATCACGGCAACAGCAAGAGATGAGGGCAGGGGAATGTTAGTTTAAACTGCCTATGTTCTAGTGAAGATCATCATCTTGGCCCATCAGCTCTCACAGGAAACAGAACTCCTCTTTTTTTCTTCACGAATAGGCCATGGAAGCAGCCTGAGTGTTGCAGGATCCTGCCTCTGGAAGAGATTGGAATGATATGCCTTCCTTCTAAAAGGCTTTGCCTCCCCTCTCGACACCCCTGCTAGTCACAGAGTGTGTTTGCTTGTGCAGCGTGTCTTTGTGGGAGTGCTAGTGAAGCCTCTGCCATTCAAGGGACTGAGATTCTCTGCCCTGTCCCCCATCTGCTATAAGGTAGGCTTTAGGTCTTTTCATAAGCAATGAGGCCGAGCAAAAAATAGCCAATGTATCAGTGTGTGGTATCTTAATCACAAAGGCTCCTGAATGACTATAAAATGCACTGTTTTCAGTTTTTAGGGTCTCCTCTTACTCTTGTACTGAGAGAAGGAGGATTTTCTGACCTATTTTTCCACTGATTGGTTGGAAAAGATGGAGTGGATCCTCAAAAGTTGTGTGTCTAAGCAGAGGTATGAGCAGGGCAAGCAGCTTCAGCCTCCCTTCCCACATTAACTAACGAAATCATTTTACATCAACACAGAAAGATAGAAAGAGTAACTCTTGACTGAATATGCTGAACTGAGAAAATCTTCTGGAAAAAGGCAGGGAGGCTTTGAATTCCATAGAACAACAATGTGGATGTGTTGTTATTTTGGAAAATTTTCTTTTGGACGTGTAATTACACAAAAACATCTGGTGCAAAGAGAGCATTGCAGCTGAGCGTCCAGCTCTCCTGTGAAATGTATTTCATTGTATATATGAAATGGTTTTGGGAAACAGAACTCTATTTGCCTCAAAAATATGTGCTATTGCAGCAAAAATAACCATTATACATTCTGTGGCAGAATGAGACGAGTGAGATTGGGGTGCCGTTGTGTCAACCATGGCAGAAGTACAGAGTATTGTGTCTGGCCCCAAACATCTATGAGTGATGGATCACACACCGAGTTGGCAATGTATCTTTAACAGTTTAACCTATCTGTATGTATGAGCAGCTGACAACTTTTACTCTTCCTTTCCTCCCTATGGTAAAGCAGAGGAAGTTTTGATTTCCTTGTGTTCACTAATACCCAGTTAATGACCTTTGGGATCAGAACGCAGTAGGAAAGCAGGAACTGTAGCCTTGGTTTCCAAGGGACAGTGCCGTTACCATTGGGCCACATCTGTGTGTGAGTATGTGCCCATTTACAATTCAGGACTGAAGCAAAATTAGTAGGATTCATCCCTGGACAATGTGAACTGATCATAGGAGCTGAAAAAGAGGATCCTATTCAGCTGAAACCAGCGGTATCATGAGGGTGCACATAGTGCAGTCTCGTTTGCTCTTGCAGTGACATAAATTAATATTGAAAAGAGAATTGTACTGCTGATGAAGTTATCATCTTCCCTTATCCCCCTCCTCCAAAGCCCTTGTTCCATTTTATCACGCTACAAATAGTGGTCTGGCTCACAGGATTAACAATGGGACGCTCAGTTCTAGGCAGGCTGCTCTGTTTCAGTTTTACTTGGTAGATCTGGAAGCTGTTGCGTTCTGCTGTCTGGCTCATCAGCCTGTTGCAAAATGAGTTTGCATCATCTTCAGTGCACAGATTTCCATGTTGCGAAGATCATCCCTTGTAAGTGCTGGACTAGATTATGTGCACCCATGAATCACTAAATGTCTCCTGTATGTATCTGCTATCTTCCTGTCTTGCTAAGCTGCACTTGTGTTTAGTTCCATTTCAGGACAAATCTGTACTGGGTCTGAATAGTTATATCAGTATGTTATGATGGCAAATGCCTTCACGTCTGCAGTGCTTTTACACAGGCAAAGCTGCAGCACTGCCAAGACTTACTCAAGCTTCCCCAGCACTCCCCTGAGTATATGCAGTTGTGCTAGCCAAGGCATGCTTTTAATAGCACATCTTCATAGAAACTTCTTCTTGTACAGTTTTGCTCATAATAACATGAAGAGGAGAAACCTTTGACCAACTGATCTTGGCTGGCAAAATATGCGCTGTAAGTCTGTCTTCGTCTACAGGAATCGCAAATTAAATGTAACTTTTTGGATAGAGAGCAGATAATGGCTTGTGTAGCTTTTTAAAACAGAGGTAAAAAACACTTAGTGTGTTCATAGAAGTGTCACTGTAGTGCGCAAAGCACACACATCTCTGCTTTTAAGTTTCTCCAGTTTCAAAATTTAGGCCTTTAGTTTTGCTTCATTGCTTTCCCCCTCCACTCTAACGAGCCAGTAGTAAACCTCACACTACCAGATAAGCAAATACAAATCCAGGGGAAAACCCTCAATAAAATACCTCTTCATATTTTTGTCTTAAGGAAAGAATGCAGGTTTTCAGCTATGGCAACCTTCACTTTAGAGGATGGGTGAAGCAAACAAGTGAATTCTGGTTTAGCCACAAATCTACTGGAAACACAGAGAGCTCAGCTTATACTTAACCTAAGTTGCTATCGGCAGGAGGTAACATTCTAAGACATTTACGCCTTATTTATTTACAAACCAAATGTTTATATTGCACAACTTTCTTCGACCAGAAATGTGGGTAGTGACGCTCAGCTTCAGAATTATTTATGTCCAATGAATGATGTGGCAATAGAACAAGTCTCCTGGGTTTTCACCACTGCAGATGACGTATTTATAAATGGGAGTGATACGGTTCAAAGAAAATGTGTTACAATAGTGTAAGATTGAACATATGTTCTAAGATGGAAATAAATTAAAAAAAAAAATTAGCAGGGAGTTGCAGGAGATTCACTCATTTATAGCAGAATTTTGCTTCAGGGTTAAAATTTCCACACTGCCTTGTTGGTTATATTTTTCTGGTAGGAATTCCTAGCTCAGCTGCAAGTTCCTGCCCACCTCCCCAGGTCCCTCTCCCAGTAACAGTGCAGCTAATACCATTTGTGTAACTTGAGTAAAAATTTATATCTGACTCCTGTGTTCTCATGCTATTATGTCAGGACACACCACGTATGAGGCCCCCCCTGTGAGTAGTAGGCCCACATACATCTGAGGGTTGCAGAATCTGATGCCAGTTCTTGGCATGGAAGACTGGAAGTTAGCTCTGCACGTGGGTAGGAGGAGCTCATGCTACTCTGCATGCTGTGGTTATCCAGCAGGTAAGAGGGGAAACCAGTTTATTCTGAAGATATGAACTAAGGGCTGGAGAGACTGGTTGGATGGTAATTGATGAAGTTCAAGTCTTCATTATTTTAATTCTTACATATTTCAGTGCTGGAGCACTTAAGAAGTTAGCAGTGCTTTTAATAAGGATAGTAGACCAGATCAGCACATTCAGATGATACCTGGCTCAATGTCTGCCCAAGCTCAGGCTACAGAAATAGAAACTACTGGGGCAAATCAGAAATTCTTTGTGGCAAAATGGTTTTCATTAGTAAAGGCCAGCTGGTCACAAACAAGTGTAGCTCTCCCTCTCCCCCCAGTAGCATGTCAGTTTTAATATAAACCTTCACTGGGAGGAATGCTTGGCTACAGTATATCATTTTGGCCCAAAATAACAGGCCAGGGTTGAATCCTACTTCTTTTTTTTAACAGTGAGGATGGTCAAACATTGGAACAGGTTGCCAAGAAAGTTCATGAGGTCTCCATCCATGAAAGTGTTCAAATTAGACGATGTCCCAAGCAGCCTGCTTTTCCTGACAACCATTAGGTGTTTCTACCACTCCTCTCAGTCTTGTCTCATCTTCAGTCTTGCTCAAAGCAGGAGGTTGGACCAGATGATCTCCAGAGGTCCCTTCTCACCTCAGCCATTCTGCGATTCTACACCAAAACTCTCCACTGACATTACCAGCCATTCATTTCCTAAGTTAAGAGATAAATGAGGAACTGTGGCAGAGATAGTTTTGAGACGAGAAAGAAATCTTGTCTTTCACAGAAATCTTTTTCACTTACTGCTCCTTTATTAGGTACCTGCTCCCCCTCCCACCCTGCACATGTGCACACACACGCGATCCTTCCCTCTTCCTCTTGCACAGAGAAATACACAGCAGAAGAGATGTGTGTTTCTGTGTGTTCAGTGCGGTCTATGTACAATCCCAGATCTTGGGTTGGGCTTTTTTCTTGTTGTTTTTTTTTTTTTAACTATAAGTAAAATAAACCAAGAGGGTGGTGTTTTTTCTCTCTCGTTGGTAACTCAGTGGCACTCTACACTGTTGGCAGTTTAATCTGACAGTGGAGCAGACAATAGTTATAAGGAGAAATGGAATTACATTTTGCTCCCCTTTAGTTTAGGCAAATTTTCAAAATTAGGTGTTAAAATGCAAAAACACTGTAAGGATGAATTGAAATGCAGAAATTGCCACTCGCAGGAAGCCTGAACAATTCTAATTCTAAACATCATTAGGAAAAAAAAAAATAACATTCTGTGTCTAACGATCTTTTTTTCAGAGAGGGGGGTGGAATGGTTAATTTGAATTACAAAAAAGCCTTGATAACCCCCCACACATCAATTTACCTGTGAACAAAAAGATTCACACAGAGAAAATGGGACTTGGGACTATTTGATAAATTACTGCAGACTGCTTGAATATTCCATTAGCAAAATAATAGCTCGTTATGGAACCCAGAAGAATGTGGTATAATTATGATAGTACCATCCCCCCACACACACTATGGGGTAAGAGGAATGCAAATGTTAGAAATGATAGCTACTTAACCACAGCTTGGAGATGGGCCTGAAAACAAATGGAAGGGTTATATGATCTCAGGCATTCATAAGGATTTCTCCAATGTCAATGCCTTAAATTGCTGAATACATTCCAGCTAGCTGAAGGTCATATTATTAATAGTCATCTTTATTGTGGCAGAGTACAAGAGCCCACAAAGAAGGAGGAGGCCCTTTTGCAGATGAGATGTAAACAAAGAGCAATTGAGAGCCTCTGCCCCAAAGTTCTTACAAACTAGAGCTAAACAAACAAGGCAAAACAAAGGGCTGCTGCACTGACACAGAATAGCATTTTAGTCCCACATCTGGTTTTGTTTGTTTGAGGCTTGGGGGGGGTCATTTTGGAAGTAAATGGAATGGGAAACCAACCAGAGTGAGAGACCACAGGGGGAAGCAGGATAAGGGGGTAATCCATGACAAATAAAAATCATTTCAGGTTTAGGAACTTCTCCGAATCTTTATTGCTTCTGCACTCTTGTCAATGACCAGAGCTCCTGGGGCATATGTGTATGTAAACAGGGTGTACTGCTATTGCCCCCTGCCCAGCGTGCAGGATGCTTGGCACATGGTGCAAAGAATGAAAAGGGGTCTATGTCTAATTTACTCGGAGTTTGACCTTGTTGCTCCCAGCTTCGTAGTTTGAGCTCCTCCAGCTGGCTGGCTCCACGCAGTGCCCTCACCCCTGTGCTCTGCTGGGATGCAGATAAAGCCCCTCCTCTGTGGGCATTTATACGTGTGTGCGAATGCAAACGGGAAGAAATACAAGATCTGGTTTTTTAAGACCAGATGCCTCTGAATTCAAAGATATGATTATAAAAATTGACTGAACTGAGCTCCCATAGGCTCCAATTGCATAGGAACACCTTTCAGTGGTTACATAGGACCTCTGTTTTGGCACAGGGTGAAATCTGTATAAAACCTTTACCTCTTAATGTATTCTACATCTAACACTTGGAGTCTACATAATCTCTTCTCTCTTTCTGCAGAGTAAGTAACTGGTTGGTCATATTTGTGTTTTCTTGGAATTAGAAAAGAAATGAGAAGAAATCTTAAAACTTTTTCTAAAATGTCCTTAAAACATTAGTACCTGAAAAGATGTGGAAGATCATGGATTCAACTGATCTAAAATGATGTGGTTTTGAAAGCACTTTCAGCTAGCTAGCTAGTTAGCCATGTAAGTCCTAGACTTTAAGGGTAGGAAGGATAAGAGAGAGAGCTGTTTGCAAGCACTTTAACTCACAGCCTGTGTGTTCAGGCTAAGGCTGCTTTTTATTTCACAGCACTCCCACACCAGCCTTCTGGCTTTAGATACTGGTCCAATGCAAATACTGGGATGGCCATCATCTGATGGCTGGCTCAAGATTCAATTGAGTAGAGAGCTTTAGGATTTGGGTGTTAGGCAATTTTAAATGAACCTTGGCACTATCTTAACCAGTCACTGATGGAGTGGCGTCAAAGGTCTCTTACGGTGAATTATTGATTCTGTCTCATGAGCATAGGTACAGCTGTGTAAGCTGCAACCAGGATGAAGAATGAAGTGCTGTTTATCCACTAAAGAATTGTGTACTTCATTGCATTCTTTTCTATATGCTTCCAAGAAGGTAGAAAAGTTAGAAGAATCATGTGAGAATATTCTGTTGACTCCAAGGTTTCCAAAGAACTCTGTAACCCTCCCAGTCACTGTTTTTATGAAAAAATTTCCAAGAGGTATTTCCAAAAGAACTAAGTATCAACATTTATAAATAACATAGAGTCTAGAACAGGCTGTGTGTTTATGAGAGTGTGTTAAAGAATAAATAGAAATGTCCAATGTGATGTGTTCATAAATATGCAACAAATGCCCTTCTCTTGCTCTCTGGGGAAAAAAAAAAAAAAAAAAAAGAAGTCCTATTTCTTCAAGCCTGCAAGAACTTAGCTTCATCTGTGAGGTGCCAGAATGTTAAATGTGACATTCAATAAACCACCTAGGAAAAGCTAAACAGTGCTAATCAAGCCATTTAATCTTTCAGAGTTAAGAGCTGCAGTAGGAGAATAAAAGGTATAATTAATAACTCCAGCTGGGAAAGTAAGGCAGAGTAAAAACAGGAGCTAAGGCAAACATCTGGTCTTTGTTTCATGAAATATTTACCATGAAATCAAAACTTTTTTCCACCCTTGTGAAATGTGCAAAATTTCCTGAGTTGTAAGTCTCAACACTGGAAAAAGTTTGCACCTGCAAATAAAAATGAGCTTTTCACATGCACCTGAACTTGCACGTGCAAATACACGCGTGTGGGTGAATATGTCTGTCCCTCTGTCTGAGCCTGTCCTAAGGTAAACTCTCAAATGATATCAATTTTTGAAATTCTTACGGGGTATCACCTGGTTGTTAATTCACCGTGCATCTGCCCTCGTGAACTATCAAAGTTTAACGTGCCACAAACCATTTAGCGAAGTGGTTTAGCTGTCTTGTGCTTAGCTACTTTTCTTGCCCGCTTTGCCCAGCTGTTAGTACGTTGGCTTCCGAGTGCCTTGCTCTGTGTTGGTTATGCACCTTCACAGAACTTTCTTACAGAACAGGAATGTGCCGACCCCTTTTGTGGATGGGGATCTGTGGTAAGGCTGGATTGAAATATCTTGTCGAAGATCACAGAGGAAATCTTAGCTGAGAGAAGGATGGAACATGCTTTAAGATTCCGGCACATGATTTACAGGAGTCATTAAAACCCTAAGGAAAGACAATGAGGTGAGTTACACAGTCTTACAGTTGGAACATGTTGAGCTGATTCCTGTATCTGTACAGTTGCCCATGGTAAGTGGCAATAGCTAGTTGAGCAGTCACAGCTTGGCCAGTGGTGTGAGCTCCCATTTGAGCACCATATGCACTGGATTATCCTTCCTTCTCATCACTGTTATCATACAAAATCTTGCTCATTAAATTGTTGAGTGGTGTAAAGTCCTACCCATCAACACAATATTTCTAATATTTGAACCTCTCATCTTTGAAATTTTTGCTGGTAGCCTATAGATTGCCAGAATTCAGTACCCCCTTGAGCCTTCTCATGAAATTCTGTGGTCAGCAGAGCCCTGCAATTTATGCAAATGCTGAACATGCCTTTCTTTCTCTCTCAGTATGTCACAAAAAGCTGTCTATATGTTTGTCACGCTTGCACCGCAGGGTATGATATTTTGATGCTCCCTGTTATGGGCTCTGCATATTCTTCTTCTGTAAAGAAGAAATGGAGCATTTCTGCTGTGGTTTGGGCTTTGCCTATCTGGGAAACTGTGGGATGTGACAAAAAACCCAACAGTTTATATAGTCTGCATATATAGTATATGATCCTCTTTATATAGTGCTGTACTCAGCACTGGTGAGGCTGCACCTTGAATATTGTGTTCAGTTTTGGGCCTCTCTCTACAAGAAAGACATTGAGATGCTGGAACATGTCCAAAGAAGGGCAATGAAGCTGGTGAAGGATCTAGAGAACAAGTGCTATGAGGAGCAGCTGAAGGACCTGGGGTGGTTTAACCTGGAGAAGAGGATGCTGAGGGGAGACCTTCTGGCTCTGTACAACTTCCTGAAAGGAGGTTGTAGTGAGGTGGATGTTGGTCTCTTCTCCCAAGTAACAAGCGATCGAAGAAGACGAAATGGCCTCAAGTTAAGCCAGGCATGGCTTAGATTGGATATTAGGAAAAGCATCTTCACCGGAAGGGTTGTCAAGCACTGGATCAGGCTGCCCAGGGAAGCGATTGAGTCATCATCCCTGGAGGTACTTAAAGTATAGATGTGGTGCCTAGGGGACATGGCTTAGTGGGGGACTTCACAATCTTAGGTATGTGGTTAGACTCTATGATCTTAAAGGTATTTTCCTTTCCCTAAATGATTGTATGATTTGATAAAAAGCAGAGTGAATTGATCAGAGGAGTCAAGAAGGCTTAGTGGTAGCTGCTTTTTTCACTTTGTTGTGTTTCTCAAGTTTATTTTATACTGTAATAGGGTAAGACAAAAGTATCAACTTTTTTTTTTTAATTAAAAATTCTTTTAAAATTAATTTGGGGGTTTGTGTCACACTGAATTATGAAAAAACATTTATGAAAGGTTTAAACCTTTAAGAAATCTGCCTGCCACAGAGTTCCTGCGCTCTAGGTCTTGGAAATGTCTTGGTATGTAAGGTAGAAAAGGAAACTGACTGGCTGATACAGTTGCAGACCAGGTACAGATGAACATAATTTCTACAGATCTTCATGGCTTGTGAAAAAGAAAGTCTGTCTTCCCTAATCTATCAGATGGCAAGTTATCCGGGGTAGATAACAGCCTCAAACCTGGTATTACCGGAGAATTCATGAAGGACAGCAATCCACAAAGTGTTTAGTTTACAATAAAAAATATTCAGCAGACCAAGTCAGACAGAAAGTGGTTCATAATCAAGTCGTAAATTCTCCAGTGACCATTAATTGTTCACCCTCCAGTTACACAGGAGAAGAAAAGCAGAACATGCCTGATCCATGATAGTCTTACTTTTTTCAAGCTTTGGATTAAACCCAAATATGTAGGCTCATCTGGATTTGTCCACGTGATTCTTTTACATTACTTAGTTATTCATCCTCTGGATGAAATAAGATGATTTTCTTTATTTGTTGGGACTCCCAGCAAACACCCAGAAAACTTGGAAAGCCTCAGTTATACTGATATAATACTACTACTAATGCTGCTTATTTTTGTAGTCACACTTCACAATGAATAGGAAGAGTCATACGATTGGGTGTATAGGAAAACAAGCTGTAGTTTTTAGCGTTACAGAGCATTTTGTGATTACGCAAGATGAGACCGGTGTAAGTAAATCAGTGAAGCCTGTCTTTCCCTTGACTCCAGCAGACATGGAGTTTGCTCAGCTGAGCTGGACTGTATGGCTCTGAGATTCCCTTGGATGGGCATGGAAAGGCTAAAATTCTGCACAGAAGGTGCACCTCTCCATATATCCACACAGCCAGGATACCCCGCTTCTTTTCTTTACTCCTTCTTGCCTAATCCAACTTATTCCTCATCTCCTTTGAGGGCTATCTACATGAGGATTTTTGTCTGGCTGAACTTCACCCTCTAGAATATCCAGATTGTACCCTTGTACTTCTTGTGCTGTGCTTATCATGGCACAGAGGTCTCAGGCTCCGTAACTGGGTTCTGTTCAAGTTAAACTAAATAAAAAGATCTGTTTGATGAGCACTTACAACCTCCTTCCATCGCTAATGGGAGTTCAAGCCACAAGAGGAGTATGTATGGAAGATAAAAATCCTTGAAATATGTCTACTGTGGGTTCTCAGTGCTGTTTCTATGATCTCCTATTCGTCCTAGTACAGACATAGCTTGTAGACATGGCTGAAAAACAAGTACCCTGCAAGCATTGCCAATATCAAGATTACCATTTTCATTAGCAGATCTGTGGAACTTCTAATTTCCCCTGTGATTGCTGGGAATTTTCATAATTTTCAGTTATAAAACTCACGGGACATCAGTTTCATTCAACAGCTACAAGTTCTGGGGGGAGGTTTTCATTTATGGAAGATTATATTAATTTTGGTGTCTTTCAAATCAAAACTAGATCATGAAAAAAGAGATGTTTGGGGTTGTTTTGGGTTGTGGGGTTTTTTTTTGTTTGTTTGTTTCTTTCTTTCTTTTGGTTTTTTTTTTATTTTTTTTTTCCCCCTGTGTACTAGCCATGCTACTTTTTTGGCAAGCTAACTGTTTCTCAGTTTGGGACCTGCAGCTTGAGGTAGAGCCATTTTTCTCCTTTCTTCTAATTAAAGAGCACCCATACATTGTGAACTGTATAGTATGGAAATGGTGCTTTTTTCCCTTGGGCTAGAAAAGCTTTTATAATTTTCCAATTTGTCTTAGCTTGGGAATCTTTAAAGGGAAGGAACAGGGTGTCTTACTTTGAGTCCTGGTAGTATATAGAGCACTCGTGGAGCTGAAGGTTGGGGTTTTTTTGTCACCAGTAGAAAAGTCTTTTCATACTTTATGTTTGAAGAACAGATCAAAAACCCCTATGTTTTTTTCCATAATAATTACTGAGTGTGACATACTGAGCAAGTCTTGCATGAGCAAACTCTGTCCTTTTTTTCTCAGGCTAGGATATATAAGCTTAATATAGCTGGGGCTTCCAGACCCTTAGGCTGGAAGGTTGTCTCTTCTCTGTATCCATTAAATCCTTAGCTTCTTTGTTGCCAACACAAATGCTGATTAGTTTTAATCATGATGATAGTGGGCCCCATTTCTTTATATAGACACTTTGTTGAGTGGGTCACTGACCCTTTTTTTAAGATTGCAAAAGATCCAGAGGGCTGAAAGCTTTTGTTCTTACCAACCTGAGGTCATCAATGGGACCTTTATATTGACAGAGGGAGCCCTCATTTCTTCCGTATGTCTTTTACTGTTCTATTTCTTGGATCTTCTCTCAGTAGTGGAGAGGTGGTTAAATATTGGGATGTAAAAAGAGCCATCCTGTCTGACACTTAAAGACCTCTGTCTAAAAGCAGTTGAAAGAGTAATACTCAGAACAGTCCTATCTTGTCTCTAAAGTCTTGTGAGGATGGTGCCATATGCCAACTTTTTAGTGAACTTTGGTTTCTCTGGGGTGTCAGTGCCCCTTGTAATC